>LPNX011224990.1:0-58399 GCA_001517045.1 Pseudotsuga menziesii
ACCAGAGGAGATCCAGATCGAGCTATGATCCAGATCCAGTTATGATGACTCCGAGAGATCCAGATCGAGTGATGATCCAGATCCAGCAGTGATGACCCAGATCGAGTGATGATCCAGATCCAGCAGTGATGACCCAGATCGAGTGATGATCCAGATCCAGTCCAGAGAGATGATCCAGATCGAGTGATGATCCAGATCCAGTCCAGTGATGTTGATCCAGATCGAGTGATGATCTAGACCCAGTGATGCCATTTTATGATGATCCAGATCGAGAGATGATCTAGATCCAGATGACTTGAAGATGAAGATGACTTGAAGACGAAGATGATCCAGTTGATGCAGAGAAGAAGACTAGTGCTGAAAAATTGTGTCGAAAGAATACCTTCCTAGTTAAGAGGGAGTGTTGATGTATATGTAACTTCGGAATGTATTCTTCTATGTATCTTAACCCAATGTTTATTCCAGGATGTTTCTATTATGTATTTGAGTCATGTGGTCATGCCCCGATGTTCCGATTGGGAGGATTATTAATGTAATCAAGTCATGTCAAGTCATTAGGTAAGTCCCCATAGTTTAGGGGCACTTGAGTTATTATACACTAATTAAGGTGTAGGCTCGAGTAGTAATTATTAGGGCTGAGCCTACGTGTGAAATGGAAACTTAAGTGAACGGACTAATATAAATAGAGAGGGTGTGTCTCTCTATTTATCACTTGTGACTTAGCTCTCTTGCTCTCTCAAGTGTGGCGCACTTTTGGTGAAGGAAATTCTTGGGCTTGACAGAAGACAGAAGGCTGCTGTTGTGAAGGGAGGTCATCTTACTGTTTTGGGATCACATCTTGTGGTGATACTATCTTAGAGGAAGTTGAGGGGTTTTCTCCATTTATGGTTTCCCCTCCTAAAATCTTTGTGTCTCTTGTCTCTTGTGATGTGCTTATGTGATTACTATGCTTGTTATTCTCTCAGTGAAAAGATCTAATCATAATGCTAGCTTAAATGTTGAAAAACTAACATAGAGTTTGTTTGGTGGTTGTTTATCAGAGTTCATTTTGCTTTGTTCTTGTTATCTGCATGTTTTTAACTTGTAGGTAGTTTTTCTTTTGCCTTTATAAAAGAAAATTAAAAAGAACGTTTACTTGTTTTTTGCTGCTTGTCCCCCCCCACCTCTTTCTTTGGCTTGACCTTGTTGTACAAGGTACTGAGCAGCCTTTGTTTGTAGGTTTAGATTGATACTTGGGACTTGTTGATCTTTTTTATGTCAGTCTTATTGCTCAGTCTCTTCATTCCAAAGTTGTTGGCTTGTCTATCTTTGTGAGCCTTCCTTTCAAGAGAGGTTTATATTCAACTTTAGGGAAACCTAGGGTTTGTTTTTGTAGGGTGTAGAGTAGTTGTCTATTTTCTTTACTTTCAGTACTTGCTTGCATTAGTTGATAAGCTGATTTTTCTTTTGGCATTTATAAAAGAAAAATATAAAAACACATGTTTTCTTTATATGCATGTAGATTAGGTTTTTATTCTAGATTGCATAGCATATCGTTGTTTTTGGAAAAATATAAAAAGATTTGATCTTTTTTGGCTTTCAAGTTTTCTATTTGAAAATATAAAGAGAATAGCTATTTGCTTTTTTTCATTTCATTTCTCTTTGCTTAGTCATTTTGTTTTCATTTTTTGAGTCAAAACACCACATCAGTTTCATGCCATTTACCCTCTGAGTAAGAAACAGCCCATAAAATAAACGATATAATTTTAAAAATTACTAGTAAGTTTTATTTTATAGGGTCATAAACCTACTAACTTAGGCTAGACTTGTGGGCTAGGAAGTGTAAACTTCCCACAAGTTATAAAACTCAGACGTAGTGGCCTATCACTAGGTAAATCATTTTCTACATGGATTGTATCTGGGAAGCTCCTCTCAAATGGGAGTTAAGCACTAAGCCGTGTGGAGGCTTGGACAGAGGAGATAACCTTCCGAATCCTTGTCAAAACGTAACCCAGGACTTTTACGCATCTGGGGATTCTGTCCTAGACAGAGTTTTGGTCTCAGCTACCCTGCCCATGCGTACGAGTTCAGCTGACAACTGTCCCCCCAGACCGTCAATTTAGTTAAGGTATCCTCTAGTCTCTTTGACATCTAGGGTTCATACACAGGTACACCGAAAGTTTATTTCTGGTTGAACTTGGATGGGCTTGGAAGGTAACCCTTGTGGAAAGTGCAGGAGGGTGGTGGGTGATTCCTCCACTTGTGCCTGAGAACCACCTCAAGGACGCCAAGTAATCGTTCATCATCTTTATTCTGGAAAGTACATCTTATACCTGTTTGTCTATTTGGGCTTTAGGAATTTTTTAGTGAGTGCTGTGTGGTTTGTCTGTACTTAGTGGGCCTTTAGGTGTCTACTTTGTAATTTTGGTTGACCATCAACCTCAGAATTTGTCTCTTGTGTTGAAACTATGGCTATCACCCCTTCGAACACCAACCAAGAGATCCCCATGATGGGAGCTCCTTGTCCTATTCCTCTCACAGGGAATGTTGGTGTTCCCTTGATGGCCACCTTGAATCTTCTAGGATTCACCCTAGGGCTACCTGTGTAGTTGTTTTCCACTCCAACTATCCTGAATGCTCCTGATGCTTCTCAAGTAAGCTCCTTATATCAAGGGCATCAAAACACTGTCTCCCCTTCACCTGTAGTTAGTTCTCCTCCTCCTTCTACCTCATGCGGTGAAAGTAATGATACTAGTAACCGGCAGTCTAAAAGGAGTAAAAGAAGGAGGAATAGGAAGAAAGCACATAAGAAAGGGGGCACCCGTTCAACCTCTGCAAGTCAAGTTGAACCTCTCCACCCAGCCTCGGTTGTTCAGGCTGGGGGCACCCATCCAACCTCTGCAGGTCATGTTGGATCTAGTCACTCAACCTCTGGTGTTCACGTTGAGTGCACCCGTTCAACCTATGGTTTTCAAGTTGAACCTTCCCATCCAACCTCTGTTGTTCAAGTTGGATCCATCCATCCAGCCTCTGGTGATCAAGATGGTGGGATCCTTCCAACCTTTTTAGGTCATGTCGGATCCTGTCACTCAACCTCTGGTGTTCAAGCTGAGTGCACCCGTTCAACCTCTGGTTTTCAAGTTGAACCTTCCCATCCAACCTCTGTTGTTCAAGTTGGATCCATCCATCCAGCCTCTGGTGATCAAGCTAGTGGGATCCTTCCAACCTTTTCAGGTCATGTCGGATCCTGTCACTCAACCTCTGGTGTTCAAGCTGAGTGCGCCCGTTCAACCTCTGGTTTTCAAGTTGAAACTTCCCATCCAACCTCTGTTGTTCAAGTTGGATCCATCCATCCAGCCTCTGGTGTTCACGATGGTGGGATCCTTCCAACCTTTTCAAGTCATGTCAGATCCGGTCACTCAACCTCTGGTGTTCACGTTGAGTGCACTCGTTCAACCTCTGGTGTTTAAGTTGAACCTCCCCATCCAACCTCTGTTGTTCACGTTGGATCCGTTCACCTAGCCTTTGTTGCTCAAGCTGGGGGCACACACTCAACTGCTGCAAAGCATGTTGATCCTAACCACTCAACCTCTGTTGTGCATGTTGATGGTGCCCGTCCAACCTCTACAAGTCATGTTGGACCCAGTCTCTTAGCCTCTACCAGGCACGCTGGGGGCAGTCTCTCAGCCTCTATACTTCACACTGGAGACAATTCATCAACCAATGTGAGTCATGTTGACACTGTTGACAAGTCTACCCGTTCAAAACACAAGCTCAAGTTTCCTTGTAGGCTTTGTGAGGGAGACCACCTTACTTATAAATGCCCTTCTATTGTGGAGGTGTGAAGAGTTTGGATTCATGGTCATCCCATTTTTGAACATTATGGAGTCTCTCAACAACCAACCTCTCTTAGTGAGGTTGGACCCAGTCACCCAGCCTCTGTTGTTCACGCCAGGGGAAAATTCTCATCCTTTACAGGTCATGTTGAGAGCAAACAGTCAGCCACTGCTAGTCATGCTGATACCGTTGAGAAAAATGGTCGTTCGAAGCATCATCTTAAGTTCCCTTGTGTGTTATGCAAGGGAGATCACCTTACTCATCGGTGCCCTGCTATCCCTAAGGTGCGAAGAGTGTGGTCCAAGACTCATGGATTTTGTTCTTCTGAACACCCTATAGTTTCTCAACATCCTACTCAACCTTTGGTTGATCAAGTGGTAGAACAAATCTCAGATTTGGTCGATCCCACTCTTCTTTCGGAGAGTGCTCCTCATGTGATTGAACCAATGTCATCTTTGGTCAATCCCACTCTCCCTTCAGAGAGTGATTTTCATGAAGCGGTTGAATCGATTCCATTATCAATCAATCCCACTCTTCCTTTGGAGAGTGAAGTGTCTACTCGTCACATTTTCTTCTCTGCCAGTTTAGAACTTATGGAACAAGGGGGCACTGAACTTGTTTCAGATCAACCCCCACCAAGCCCTCAGATTACTTCCTTTGATTGGGATAGCCTAGTTGATCCGTGCCTTCCTTCCCATGCACATTTCCAGATAAAGGTCAAAGTTGAACCCTATACAATTGCTCGTTGCATTGTTGATGAAGGAGCCTTAGTTAGTATTTTTTCTGCTCATGCTTGGCGAGGTATGGGATCTCCCAGCCTTGTGTCGACTGCTATTCAGTTACTGGTGTTTGATAGAAGAACTTGTATAGCTTTGGGAATTCTTGCTCAAACACCTGTTACTTTGGGTGGGAAGACCGTCTTAGTTGACTTCATGGTGACAGACGACCCCTTGGATTTTAATATGCTCCTTGGACGTGATTATGTCTATGCCATGCAAGCTGTGGTGTCAACATTCTTTCATGTGATGTACTTTAATCATGGCGAAGAAATTGTCACTATCGATCAGTTGGATTTTCTTGATCTGTCTCCTGACCCAACTAGAGACCAAGTCTTTCCTTTATTGATTCCCAGTGTTTCTGTAGACACTACCCTGCCACAGGTGAACTATGTGGCTTCTTGTCATTTGTGTTCAATTGCTACTGAGAGGCAGCCTCTATTTTCATGCTTACCTCTCGAGACTTGGTCCCAGCAGTTGATCGGGTGAGTCATCCTATACAGATTGTAGAGCCTTCTCTCCACTCTGTCCATCCATTTGAAAGTTCAGATATGTGTCCTATCTCAGATGATTTCCTCCTTTCGGATGAAGTCTTCCTAGAGTCTTTGATACAGTCTGACCTTCTTTTTCAGTTGTGATTAAGTCTAACCCTGATTTGCTTAGTAATCCTTCCCTTTTTCTTATGTTGGTTTTTGTTGAGTCTTTTGATTCTTCATTTGAAAAGCAAGTCAGTGATCCTGATGAGTTTGATTTTTTTCTTATGAATTTCTTAGCTCCTGTGATATTGAGTTTGTTCCTGCAGACTCTATCTCCCTTGTTGATTTTCGCTTCTCTTCTGAGGTTGATCTTATTGATTATAAACCCTCGAGCCTTGGTCCTATAGAATCTTCTTCAGTTGATTCTGCCTTGACTTTTCCTTTTATAGAAGATAGCAAAGTCACAAGTGTTTCTGCCAAAGTGACCCGCATCGGATCTTTTCTTCTGATGTTGTTGTTTCTTGGAGACAAGATTATTAGTTGGATTCACAACTGTTTATGGGCCTCACCTTGTTGTTCAAGTTGTAATTGCATTTGCATGTATCCTGCTCGTGCTTTTGAGCCTGATACCGGCTTCCACACTTTTAGCTCGTTGTATAAGCCCTCATCTTTGTTCCCATCGCCGCTCAACCTTGTATCATTTTTCCTTTGCAACTTGACACCCTTTACCTTGAGGAGAAATTCCTCGAGTGTCCTTATCTTGCTCACTTTCCTTGCATTATGCATAGGTTTGTTCCTTGTGCTTGGAACTAGTTTCGCCTGTCTATGACACTCGTCTCCTCGCATTTTGAGCATTCTTTCTGCTCTCCTTCGAGCTCATTAAAAACAGTAAGGAGGCCGCGAGTTGAATTTTTCGAGCTTGTTAAAACTTCACGGGAAATATTATGAGTTTCTTTAGGCCCAATTCTGACTCCTCAAAATAGACTTGACTGCGGTCGAGTAAACTTGTCCATTCAGGATCGTTAAGAATATGTGAACGGGCATCCACATTGGTGGTAGTTTATCTCTTTCTTGGACCATGTGGAATAGTACGAGAAAGGATCCCTCTCTTTTCTACTGAATTGAGAAGAGTATTCTCAGGCATAGGTTTATCTCTTTTCCGGACCTGAGGGACTAAACTTACGGAAAAGGAACCCCCAGTATGAGCTTAGTTTTCTCTTTTTCGTGCTCTGGACCAAAACATGAAAAAGATTCTGAGTGTACTTTATGTCTTTGTCATGCTCATTAAACCATAAAGAACAAAGCATCGAGTTTATTGTTGTAAGCTCCATTTGTCGTAATCAAATGGATCTTTCCAAGTGATCTTGCCTTCCTTCACACTCGTAAAACTCAGGCTGTATATGCTTCTTTTGAAGGAGCGTTGGGTAGGTGGTAATTTAACCTTTTTCGGACCTTCCTGAATAATTACGAAAAAGGTGCGCCTTTTCTTCTTCAGAAGTTAAGAGAGTTCTTCTTTGGTTTGTCTTATACTTTTTCGGCCTTAGGAGACTAAATTGTATGAAAAAGGACCCCCCTGGAGTCTTCTTTGGAGTTTTCAGACTCTCTAAACTATGAAAACACCATTGAGCATGTACTAGTTCGGGCTCGTAAAATCCACGAATCAGTGCTTTATCAAGAATTCTTCTTTCTTTTCTTTGAGCTTGCCAAAAATGAAGATGGTCCCGAGTTTTCTTTCTTGGACTCGTTAAACCTTTACAAGAAAGAAGGGAAGGGGAAGGTCTATTTCCATGTCTTTTTACATCATGGCAGCAAGTCTTGTTTCCTTGAACAAAGCACCAATTTTGAGTCTATCAACAGTTGGGTCCTAGTATTTTGACCTTATCCTGATTCAGAGTTTCTTACTCCTCTAGTTGGTCTTTTTTCCAATTTAATGGGGAATCTGTCAATGTCTCCTACATTGCAGATTTGTTTTGTTGGTCCTATTTTGTGTCAAAATCTTCCTAAGTCACTTTTGTGTCGTGCTCACTGTTCAAGGATTAAACCTTTGTCGGCCATTCTGCAGTTGCCTTGACCTTTTGTGTCGGCCATTCCCTGGTATCCGTTCATTACATCATGTCTTCAGCGGTCCTTTTTGTGAAATTTAGTACCAATTCCAGATCCAATTAGTCTTTGACTTACCTCGTGTTGGATGATGAAGGATGCCTTAATGCCTTCCTTCCAACGGATCTCTTCCGATCGACTGCAACACATATTGCTCTGGGGACGAGATTTAGAGTTTTATGACAGTACCTTGGGAATTGTTGTCCTCAATGGCAATTTCCCTTGCTATTGGGTAGTGGGGATACCTTAATGTCTCCTCCTCGATGGATTCTTCAAGTGTTCGACTTCAAGTCCTTGTAATCACACTTGTTAGAATGTACTAGGTACCTTGGGGACCATTTTCATTAATGGTGGTTTCCCTCGTGTTTGTTAACGGTTTTCATTATTGACCGGTAATCAAACGGTTTCATCCATGTTCGACTTCAGCTCCTTTATTCGCATGGTTAGGTTTCGTACCTTTTTTGGGTGGTTTGGATTGAAGACCTTGGGTTGATAGTAGCATCATCAATTTTTGCTATTGCTTGAGTTGCGCAAGACCTTGTTTCATTTTATATGACATTTTGCTGAGACATAGATCCACCTTGTATTTTTGTGGCTATGATTGATTTTTGAGTATGGATCCACCTTGTTCATTTGTGGCCATAACTACTTTAGATTTGATATGGCGCCTTTTTGCATATTGAGTGACCATGATAGTTTCATCAGTTATACATATGTTGGATCTGCCTGTATCTTTATGGCGATGTTGTATATGGACATGTATGTTCCAGAGATCAGTTTTTCTGACATTTATCTCTCTTACAGGTACCTTTGTTTGAGCCTTTTGATCTTGGATTCTCTGCTCTCTCCATACTCAGCTATTTCCTTTATAATGTATTTCGGCTATCATCTTCCCCTCTCACCTCACACATTAGGGGGCATCTGCTATATCCCAAAATGACACATCTCTTCCTGTGACCACTTTCCCATGATTTCGTTGCATGTCGGCACTTCATGAAAGTCACTGAAAAAACATCTATCTTGGAGGACCTATATCTTGAGTTCTGTAACTCCCTTTGACCTCATTTCTACACCATTGGAAAGGTATTTCAGTTAGATAAAACTTTCCAGAAGACATGAAAGTCTGAAAATGCCCAAAAATACCTTAAAAATGCATTTTTTGTGTATTCGTGACTCTCCTTATGTACAACTCGTGAATCACTCGCGACTCTTGTGTTTTACAAGTCGTGAATGGATATATTCGTGGGTTTCTCTTGTGGAAACTCGCGGATCATTCGCGGGTTGTCCTCCCTCATAGTCGCGAATCTGTCCCTTAACTTTAAAACATAAAAACATGCCTTTTGAGTTAGTTTGGGTATTTTTCCAACTGACTTCTTCAGTTGTAACCACTTTGGCTTCGCCCCTAACTCTTCTTTATCATATAAATAGAGGTAGGGAGGTTCATGAAAGGGGACTTGGAATTTATGCATTGTTATGCTGGAGGAATCGAGACTCTCTTTGCCTACACCTTTTCCCTGGAGGTCTTCCCTTAGTGTTGCAGAGCTTGGAGGCTCATTTCTTTGGAGAAGAGAAGCAGCAGAACTAGATCAAGATTTCGTGAGGTTCCAAACTTGAAGAGAAGGTATACTTGTACTTGTTTTCAAGATCAATAAAGATGTGATGTCCTTCTTCTTCCCAAATCATTGTTCAATGTGTGATTGAATCTCTGTTTATGATCATATTATAATGTTATTCAAATCATTGTTTCATATTTATTTGATTATCATTATCTTATATGTGGTCATAATGGTTTGAGGAAGGTATAACTTGTTTTGCAGGTCTCTTGGAGCGAGAGGAGCAAGAAGAGGATTGAAGAGAAAGCTTGGACCAGCCTTCAGTTAATCAGGTGTGGACCTTTCTCATCTCTGATCTTGCTTATATATTCTTGCTAAACATTGTGCATCTCTCTTTCAACCCCAGTATGTTGATGGCCTCTTAAACCCTAGCCATAGGACATTTTCCTTTACAACAGGATTCCACGGTGAATTATTTGTATAAGAAAAAGATGGGGAAAGAAATGTGCATGAACATACAGAATGGGGATTATGAGGTTGATTCAGTTATTCTAGATCTAGGCTTAGATGTTAATATTCTGATAAGAAATACATGGAAAAATATTGGGAGCCCAACGCTGAGCTGGTCTCCTGTACAATTGCGACTGCCTAACTAGGCCAGAGTAACGTTGTTTTGGAGAGTTCTACACCTTGGTGTGGAATTTGAAGGAATGAATAACTATGTCGATTTCGACATGATTAAATTCATTGATGGTGGAGGCTCCTATCCCAAATTACTAGGGATTTGATGGGCCAACAATATTATGGAAGTGATCAATTTTAAAAAGCATGTGATGACATTTGAGAATCAATACATCAGAGTCATTTCTCCAATGGATCCAAATGAAGGGCGAAGGTATATTGAGTGAGTGAAAGATGAAGTTGTCAGAGGATGGGATCATGCATATAAAATTTCAGAATATTACATCCATCCAAATGTTGATGGGGAAATCAGTTGATGCAGCGCTAGCTCTGCATCTTATGATTCTGATGATGCTTTAGAGAACTGGCAGAACCGCTTGCATGAAGTGTCACTATGAAAGTGTGGCTTGATTACGCAGTCACTATGTCACATCATGAATGATACCATTAAGTTTCCAATTTCTAAAGGATTCCCCAAGCTATCTGAGTTTCTTGTTGAATTCGAAGATAAGGTGTAAGAACCACAGTGGTTGCTGGTGTTGGAGGAAGTGCTGAAGGCCACCCTAGCATGATGGTGGGAGACCGATAAGAAGTCGATCACTATATGGTCATAGTGTCAAATATTGATGATAGTTAACTTTAGAGATGTATAAGTGTACCATGCTGAAAGGTATGATGGGTGGAATAGTCCTGGTGATCATCTGATTGAGTGTCAGACCTTGTGGGAATCCCGACCAATGGATGAATGGGTCCATACCTTTGTCCACACATTGGATGAAATGCCATGATATTGGTATGTGTCATCTGAGTTACGTAGAGAGATCGCTACTTGGGAGGAATTGATAGTTTTCTTTACTCACACCTTCAGTTTCACAGATTCCAATCCAGATGTTCATAATGCGCTGCAACTTATTTGTGATGCTATTCTGAAGGTAGTGTCGAGCACATATCTACTGGATCCGCATGCACAGTGTCACATGCAATCAATGATGGAATGTTATAATGTGTTAAGAGAGTTAGATGATGATGATATGTGGAATATCAATATTCCAGAAATATAAGGGAGTCGGGATGTCGCGGCACTGGATGTACCGACGGATCTAATGAATCATCCATTAAAGATAAGAAAGGTCAACATTAGGAGTGAGGAAAAACCAAAGTTTGCAAATGTTGGGGACTATTGGGATGAAGAAACAATGGCAAAGATTACAGACTTATTGCATGAATTCCAAGATTTGTTCCCTATGAAAACTTCTGAGATGAAGGGGATACTAGGAGACCTAGGAGAGATGAAGATCCCGTTGAAGCTATATGCAAAACCCATAAGGAAGAGACCGTATTGACTGAATCCGTGATATAAAGAGATATTAAAAGTTGAGCTTGGTAGGATTCTTGAATAATTGAGCCAGTTGAAGAGTCAAAATGGATCAGTCCTATGGTGGTCCAAGATAAGAAAACATGTGAGGTTCAGATCTGTGCTGACCTGAGAATATTGAATGATGCATGTATGCATGATCCATTTATGACACCATTCATTAATGAAGTTTCAGAAGGGGTAGGCAGTTAGGATATGAATTCATTCACGGATGGGTTTTCTGGCTATCACCAGATCAAGATCGCAAAAGAGGATCGACACAAAACAAAATTTGTCACTGAATGGGGCTATTTCTAGTACATTGTGATTCCTTTTGGGTTGAAGAATGCGCCTACGATATTTTCCTGGGTTGTTTTCTCCACATTCAAATATTTTATTTAGATGTTCTTACAAGTTTATATGGATGACTGGACAGTTTATGGATTTATTAGAGACCATCTAACAAACCTGTGACTGATGCTGGAAAAATGTCGATAGCATCAGATCATATTGAACTCAAAGAAGTTTATTTTCTGCGCCCCTTTTGGGATGCTGCTGGGTCACATCATTTGCAAGCAAGGAATGTTGGTTGACATTGCAAAGATTTCATTGATATTGAGCTTGACGCCACCCACAAATGTGAATATGCTTAGAGAAACGCTGGGGCACATGGTATTATCACAAGTTCATATGAATTTATGCTATGATCACAACTCCCATGGAGAAATTGTTGAAGAAAGATCCAACATTTGTATGGAGTCAAGAGTTGGAAGGATGTTTCAACACATTGAAATCCAATATGGCTTCCATACTGATACTGGTTTTCCCTGATTTGAACAAGGAGTTCCATGTCCATGTGGATGCATTGTCTGTTGCACTGGGAGTGGTATTCACGCAACCAGGATAAGGAGATATAGATCACTCGATTTCTTTCTCTAGTCGAAAGTTGTTTTCTGTAGAGAAAAACTATATGACCATAGAAAGGGAAGGTTTGACGATGGTATATGCAGTACAGAAATTTAGGGATTACCTATTGGGTGGTGATTTCTAGATGTTTATAGACCATTTTTCTTTGTAGTACCTAGTCAATAAGCCTGTGTTGGGGGGGGATATATGTCACTTTCTACTTCTCTTTGAGGAATTTGATTTGAGATAATTATGAAGTCGGTTTACTTGGATTTTGATCCTAATCATTTATTCTGAATTGAGACAGGTGAAGAGCCAACAAATCTTGAATACAGATTTCTAGATACGTAGTTGTTCATAATCAACATGGTTGATGGTTACTGTGATCAAATCATTTAGTTTTTGGATACGGGAACTGCACCAGAGGACCTTACTATGAGTCAGAAGAAGCAGTTGGTGTTTAAAGCCTCATATTTCCAGTTAATCACTGGATAACTATATAAACTAGGACCATATGACATTTTTTGGTGATGTGTCCTAACGCATGAACAAAGGAATATTTTGGTAGAGGCCCATGTGGGGGTTTCTAGTGGAAACTATGGAGGTCGAGCTAATACGAGGAAGGTGCTTCATGCAGGGATTTGGTGGCCCACTCTTCATAATGATGCGACAAATTATGCATGGAGTTGCGATAGCGATGGGTATAGATGATGAAGCAGCACTAGAGGAATGATTAGACAAGTTAGTTTAGCTTTAGGAAGACTGCTTTGTTGTGGGATTTCATCAACACATTGAGAAGGATCAACAGAAGGCTTGGCATGATCACCATATCAAGAAAAAATAGTTTCAACAAGGAGATTTGGTGATGTTGTATGACAACAAGTTCATGAAGCATCCAGGTAAGTTACAGATGCCTTGGTTAGGTCCATATCTTATTAATTTAATTACTCCTATAGGTATAGTTCAATGACAACAATTAGATGGAGCGATGCTTCCAAAGTTAGTAAATGGTTGTTACGAAGAGAAATTCCTATGGCTTGGGGTACCACAACAGATAGCTTGACTCCAGAAATCAATCCTTTCCTATATGCAAGAGAAACCAAATATCTAACAGTAAAGGATCTCGATTCGTACCTCATTTCGGACGGTTGATGTAGATCCCCATTGAGCTTTCCAACTCTGGCTTGAATTGATAAATTGCTTCCTCAACATTCAATAAAGAAGACAAGCATGCTATATATAATCGTGTTATACCTACTCTAGCATATATAATCAATAACATATAAGAATTTGAAATCATCCATGGATCAAATATTCATTCAAATACACATTATTGGACAGGTAAAGATATTTCTATTAATATAAAACATAGATTACACTAGAGACAACCTTTGTCGGCACATCTGTGAATCGGAGAAACTAAGTCCCCCACTTGGGCCTCCACCACTTCAATCCTCCATTTCTTGATAGCAAGCTCACAAGCAAAAGGTAATCTTGGGAAGAACACAAGAGTGCTCCAAGGGAGAAAGGGATGCAGACTTAAGTATAAGCTTTGACAACAATGGACTATAGTTTTCTTGCTCTCAATTCCTCATGCCTTCAATGTATCGAAAGGGTTCCTTATATAGCTCTTCAATGGGGTAATGAAAGGTTGAATCTGAGCGATCTCAAGGCATATGGAAGGCCAAGAGACAATTGACTCGGATCCACATCAAGGAAAACTCCAAAAGAATTTGCCCTTTTGCACACATCCCGATGTACGCAGTTTTAGGGGTCAAACCCGTGTATATATGCGAGAAAGTGTTTAAAAATCGCGTATGGAAATTTTTGCATGTTTTTAAAGATGATCTTGGAAACATCAAAAGTAAAAGAATGGTCCATGGGGTCTAAGGAGTCTGCAAAGGGATAGGGAAGGCCATAAAAATGTGATTCACCATGTGTGGTAAAATCAGCTATAATAGATGCCCCCTAATGTGTGAGGTTAGAGGGGTCATACGATGGCCGAAATACATTATAAGTCCATCCCAGAAGTGAAGTGATGAAGAACCCAGTAGAAGAACTAGCCATCCAATCAAAAGTATATAATGATACAACTCTTCACATAACTACAAATAGATATAGTAGTCCCGAATACATAAGAGTACAATGGCCATGAATAGGCATGATACAATATAACATATGTGGTCATCGCCATGTACAATATAAATAGATTAGAATCTCCATGATGAAGATATACAAAGGATCATGATCTCCATGAAGACTGAAGATATATAATAGATCAAGATCTCCATAATGGATGGAAATGTCTGACATATACTGGAATCAAGTCACAAGAGCTGAAATATCATGAACACTGGCACGATTAAGGAGGTAGCATATAAGAGATGCCACCAATCTATAAGGTATTCTACACAAACCACTATGAGTACATGTCCTACTATGTGAATAGAGGTGTCAAGGTCGAACATAGTAGTCCATCATCTGATTACCGGTCATTGGTGTATACCGTTAACAGATGCGAGATCACCCATCGATAATGAAAATGGGAATCAAGGTACTAGAGTGCAAACTAACAAGTGTGAATAAATGTGTTGAGGTGGAGCACTTGAGAGAATCCATCGATCAGGGGACATTGATGTATTCCAAAAAACTGTCGATGGCCAGAGAACCTGCCATTGATGACTGCAAGTCTCAAGGCACTCAAACATGACTCTAGATTCCTATTCCAGAATAAATGATCTGAAGTCGAGGGGATGAAATCCACTGGAAGGATGGAATTAAGGCATCCCCCATCATCCAAGACAAGTTACTCAGCAAAGATGTATAATGTGGAAGGACTCGATCATAAGGTGCATGAACCAGTAACTGTACCGGGAATGGCCAACATGCAAAGTCAAGATAATTGAGGAATGGCTGACTCAAGTTTCAACTTCCTTCGAACAAGAGCATAAAGGTGAATGGTGACTAAATGTAGGTAGCATAGACTCGATATAAAAAACTAGGACATCTCTGCGACACAAAAGGAATCGACAAAGGCTCCATAGGGACTGGAAGCTTATCCAGTCGGTGGAGATCAACTCAGATAAATGAGTAAAGCTCCTAAAGTCAAACTATTAACCCAACTAACGGATGTGATATATAGTACTCTGTTCGAAGGCAACGTGACTCGACTGCTGCCAATGATAACATCTTTTCTTATCTGGCTTTTTGGTTTTTTAAATTTTTTTTGGACGTTTTCAAATATTTGAAAAGGTTGAAAAAGAATAAAATCACTTTAAAGTTACATACTAGGAGGAAATGAGTATAAAATGGGAAAACAAACTAGTTCCAAGTAGTGGAACATACCTATGCTCAATGCAAGGACACATGTGTAGGATAGCGACACTCAGGGGAAAGTCCCCTCCCGGTAAAAATAGGGAATCAAGTTGCAAAGGATATATAAAATGGCTTTGTGTGGCTAGACATGAGACAATATTGGGCTATATGGCTGATACTCAAAGTCAGGTAAGTTGGCATAAGGCTCAATGAGGCAAGCAAAGCTCATGATAATGCAATTACAACTTGACATATGGGAGTCCTGAGGAAACAGGGCAGTAAAAGATCAAGAGGAGTATGAGGCTCTTGCGAAATGTCATGGCGATACTATACAATGGATTACCACATCCTAAAAGATAAAATGTCAGCATGGGAACCAAATGCAAACAAGGAGATAACTAGGGTACCCATGTAAGGTCAAGCTCTACCATTCACATCATGTCATTTCTAAAACAACAAGAAAGTTCCGTGACAAGATAGAATGGGTTCATACCTAAGGTTATAATGAAATGGTTATAAGGTCATGCAAAATGCAAATGGAGGTGAGACCTAACCTATATGCTGGTTTAAACATCATACCTAAAATTGGCACGAACGGGTCAAAACAACGGTTGAAACGGTGCTCAAAACAATCTCCTACATCATATATTAGTAAAAAAAGTCCAGAAGTGTCAGAAATGGTCCAAAACTATAGAAAAGGGGGTAAAAAAATTGAAAAATTTCTATAAATAGTAAAAAATTCAAAACATTATATAACATTTGAAATTTTTACCCAATTGAGCTCAGAACTTCAAACACGAATTCCGAGAGATCCAGCCGGCGGAATTCGACACCATTTTTTTCCAGGTAACTTCCCATGCCCTGCTCTTTCATTTACATGTAAAATTTTCAATTTTCCATGGTCTAATTTGATTTCTATGCCATCCTAAATTATGTGCCTCGGCCCATGCGGAAATCAAGGATTTTTCCGCGTATAGGGCTGGATATACGCGGAAAAATGCCCCAAAGTCATGTACATACACGGTTGTTTAGCAAACAGTCGCGTATGCAACCACGTTGAAGTTTTTCTAAGACATCTAATGACCCAAACTTGAAATAAATGTGCAATATGGTTCTAGAATGGAGGGAATGAGAGCATGGGGATGTAGAAGAAGCATTACGGTGTGATCTAATGGCCCAATAGGCTCTTCGTGCATGCGGGCTCTAAAAGTTTTGGTGTCTTGGTGGCTTAAGGGCCAAACCAAGACTGCTGCAGATGCTAGTAGACTACTAGGACCCTGAATCAGAGTCATTCCAGATCGACAAGATGTCCCTCACCATATAAGTGGAGGACATATACTTCATTACTGGATTGTCCCGACGGGGGGAAGTGGTGAACCTATGTTATCATAGGCCTGGAGGTGGCCTCACCATAGATGAGTACATAGCAGTGTATTGTTATCCGGACATGGAGAAGGTCGGGATTCAGATCCCAACTAACTCCATACAGGTTCTAGGCCTAAAGGCCATACTACTGACACTCGATAGGATAGCAAGGCTAGCCTCACTCCACTAAGCCTCATGGTCCCTGATTTTTTATGCAATGGAGTGCATGAGACCCATGGTTTATGATTGGAGCACTGCGCTATTGAGCAACATGAAGCACCAGCTCAATGAGTGCAAGATGGGAATGGTGTGAAAATTTAGTTTCATCAGTATACTGAGCATGTTTTTCTTTGAGCGTGTTCTAGGATTGAGCCCTAGAGTTGATGTTCCTCTTCACGGGGTTTGAGATCCGACCCAATGACGTTAGGCAGATGTGATGTGTAGACTGGGTGGAGGCAAGGTGTCCAACCCCTATCTAGTTGATTTCTTTCCATGGTGGTGGCAGCAGATAGTTTCCATCGATGACTACCCATATGCGGGGATAGATTTTCAAGGAGATCTCGACATGCCTCTACCACCAGAATCAGTATACAGTGACATTGGTAATGAATCCCAACCCTCTTTTTAAGTTTTGTGAATTATTTATTTTTTTTGTGTTTTTTGATATCTATAAACTCAAAAGACATGTTTTTGCGTGACAACAGATAGTGACATCCTGCCATATGTATGTAGATGTAGGACCACGATGGTCTGAAGGCTTCCCCCATCATAGACGGAGGGGAATAGGAGATGACATTATTGGTGTGGGTGCAGAGCGGATGCTCCAAAGCATTCATACCAACTTCGTGCGGCTGACACATAGGGTACCCAGGGCGTAGGTCGAGGACCTGCCTGAGGCCATGAAGCATCAGGTGGTGGGTGTGCCATGAGCATGGGTGCAGTTGTTTCGATGGCTAGCTAGAGTCATGGTGACATTCCATGATCAGAACCCCCCTCCTCCTCCCTAGGCTTAGATAACTGGGAGTGATACATTTTATACTACCGTGTATTTATATTTTGGTGGCTTGAAAGCCCCATTTTTGTATTATGGCACTTATGTATTATCACATTTTGGATGTTTAAAAAACTCTTATGATGATCGGTTTATTTATTTACATGTGTAAAAATGTATGTTTGTGATGAGCTTATTGTCTGTGAAACAAATTCCAATCTAACACATAGTTAGCATATGAGTCAACAACTTGATTATAAATTCTTGGAACATGTATGTATGTTATGTTGTCAAATTGTCGTTCTAACAATCTCACACATAAGAATATTCGTAATAATGTTGGATCCCTAACATGATACAAGCCATCAAGTTGTGACACTACTAACTCCAAATCAAGACATACCTCAAGAGATAGAACACCATGTAAAATGGCATCTCGTATAAGCTCAATAATGGCACTATATTCAACAAAATTGTTTGAAGAGGGTCGTAAACATACGCCTCTTGAAGACAATACCTGACCCATAGGAGTATAAATCACCCAAGTAGCAGAGACTGAGTGTTGAGTGTGGTGGCTAGCACCATCAACAAATCCTATATAGATGGAAGACTCCATTGACATCTACCATAAGAAACAAAAGCTAATCAACAAACCCGATCACCATAAGAAAAACCTAACTATGCAAAATACTGTACAATAATACACAATAGTCATCCCTGGCTGAGAATCATGCATAGTACTTTTTAAGATAGAGCCCATTTCTAGGCTCCACCAAGGCTGTCCCTTCGTAATCTACTAACTCATATGTGCTCTTCTCTAACACACATTTAAGAAAGTAAGGACCATGACACATGGGGTTAAATTTTCCTTCCCCTAAGGGTTATTTAGCTTGATCCCACAAAGGGACCAAATCTCCTTCACTAAAATTCCTTGGATGGACAGATTTATCATATAGGACCTTAACGTGACACTTATTCACTTCTAGAGCCACTAAAACATCTCGGTGCTGCTCATCAAGCTGCTCTAAATGGACCAAATGTTCCTCCAATGGGGAAGTGTCTGGTAAGAGCTCTATGGCTAGCTTTAAAGAAGGGATTTCGCACTCAACTGGCAATATAGAATCCACTCCATGTACAAGCTGATATGGAGAAAAATCGGTGGTAGTCTTAACCGTGGTCCTATAATCCCACAAAGCAGGATATAACATGATATGTCAATTGGTATTGCTTTGTGCGATGGTTCGTTGGATAATGGAATTGAGTGATTTGTTCACTGCTTCAACCTGTCCATTTGCTTGAGGGTAATAAGAAGAAGAATGCTCCTGTTTATACCCTAACTTTGAGGCCAACTCTTCCATCATCCGATTCTGAAAGTGCCTACCATGGTCAGTGACAAGATTTTTTGAAATACCAAACCAAGTAATGATCTGGTTGAATATGAAATGTGTGGTTGTCTCATTGTCGGATTTAATCATGGGAATAGCCTCATCCCATTTCGTGAAATAGTCAACAGCCAGGATAATATGATGATTCCCCCAGCTGAAGCTGGGTTGCAATCCATGAAATCAAGCCCCCACTTAGTGAAGGGACTGGCAGTGATAATTGGGTAGGATGTGAGCACATATTGTGTGCAAACACCTGGCAAGGGTGGCACTTCTTGACCGAATTAACACAATCTTTAAAGATCGATGACCAGAAATAACCCGCTCTCAATATTTTTTGGGCGATAGAAAGCCCAGATAAATGACCACTACATGCTCCTCTGTGGCAATCATTCAGCACAAGCTCAGCCTCCTCATGTGTTAAAGAATGACAGAAAATGGAATCTACCCCCCGGCGGTATAATGTGTTATCCACTATGAGGTAATTCTTGGATACATGGTAGACTCATCGTCATTCATCCTGTGAAAGGTGAGTAGGGACCTTCAATGTTTGTAAATATATGATAATATCCCCATACCATGGATCCAAAGTTTAGATCAAGAAAATGTGCTCATTGACAAACGTATCTTCACAAACTTCCTCCTCCTCCTTGCTTGGAAAATCAGATATAAGCTCCAAAAAAATCAATGATTTCTTTGATTTTGCTGAAACAAACTCGAGATCAAATTCTTGCAAGATGAAAATACACTTATTATACTTTCCACCTATCATCCTTCTAGTGAGGATGAACTGAAATGGATTGACATGGGCTATCACCAAGGTCTGGCGAAGGAGAATATAGTGTCTCAATCTTTGAACCGCATGAACGGTAGCTAAGTAAAGTTTCTCCACATGGGAATAATGGATCTCTACATCTATAAGGTTTTGGCTCAAATAATATATGACATGCTCCTAGAGGTCCTCATCCTCGTAAACCAAAACCATACCAATCATCTCCATGGATGTGACCACATAAAGTAAAAATTCACGGCTATAGTCGGGTAGACTAATCACCAAGGCCGATGCTAAGGCTTCCTTAAGTGCATCAAAGGACTCTTGGGATCGCTCATCCTAGCAAAAGGTAGTGTCATTCTTCAAAAGACACATAAAGGCTCTAGTCAAATTAGCAAAGTTAACTATGAATCTCTACAATAAATTTTCCATGCCTTGCAAACATTGAAGATGTCTAATGTTTCTTGAGGGAGACAATTGAAGTATTGTCTCAACCTTCAAAGGGTCGAATCTTATACCCTCCTTGGAGACAATGAACCCAAATAAGTGACTAGACTTCACACAAAAGATCCATTTATGAGGATTTAACCTGACCAAGTAATGGCGACACCTTTCGAACACTAATCTCAAATGGTAGGAATGACGCATCCTCTGATGAGAATGAGCAGCAAAGTCATCCAAAAAGACTTCAATAATCGATTTGAGATCATGGAAGATCAAGTTCATATCCTGCTGAAAAGTGGCTCCAACATTTTTAAGGTCGAAAGGCATTTTTTGATATGCAAAGGTACCCCAAGGACAAATAAAGGCAGTCTTATGTTGGTCCTCAGGTTTGATTTGTATTTGATTGTATCCGAAAAAGACGTCCATAAAGGAAAATATTTCGCTTCTTGCACACTCATCCAAAATTTGATCAATAAATGGTGTGGGAAAATTATCCTTAGGACAGGCATGATTCAAGTCATGAAAATCAGTGCATATACGGATTGTTCCCTACTTCTTATCAACCGGAATGGGGTTTGAAACCCACCCTGTCAATGGAATAGGATAGATAAAACCAGCATTCAACAATTTTCTATCTCGTACTTAATCACGGGTGCTTTTATAGGATTCACTGCACGCAAGTGTTGTCGAACAGGCTTAGCATTAGGACAAGTTTTAATTTCATGCTCAATAATGCGAGGGTCGATACCTAGAATTTCCTCGTATGACCAAGCAAATACATCATGAAATTATTTGAACAGCTCAGTATACTCTTGAATCTCAGCATGGGAACATTTTGCCCCAATATAGACATTCTCAATCTTGCTAGGATCGCAAGAGATATTGATAGGAATGGTAGGGGATATATTCACCATGTTTCCATCAGCCATCAGACCAGGAGAGTTTAATGGAACCATGAGACTACCAATTCTCTCACTAAGAATATCCCTAAATTATTCACACTCCAAATGGTCAAGTTCAGGAAGAAAGTACGATCTATGATGCAACTCTTCCCAAGGTGGCTCAACCCCAGACATAGCCTCAATAATAGCTTCATTTGATGGAAAAACACTATCAAGGTAGTCATGTGTGTGAGAAGACTCAACTACCCATGTATGTAGCACATATGGGTCCTCCTTCTCCATCCATGAAGAGGAAGGACTAGGCTTTGCAACACATTCAAGATTAGCTTGATATGCTATCATAGTTGTAGGCAACGGCACATCTGTTTCGATGGGATCACTCGAAGGACTCAGTGTAGGAAGAATCCAAGAATCTTCCATATGAGTGGTGTGAAAAGACACCAAACGTAATGACAACAAAGCCTCACCGGAAGTAGACCCAATCATAAGAACAGGTGCAAGACAACTAAATGATCCCATAAGGGATGGGTACATGCCAACACCCACACTCCTAGTTGCCGGCTGAGAGTGCGCGACAATCGGGACAGAAGCTCCCAAAGATGCAGTAAACACACATATTCTTGAATGAAATTTGATCAATCGTAACTATCTTCCCATTAAATGGAAAGCATACAACTCAAAATAGAGAAGAAGCTATGGCTTGCATACTGTACATCCAATTCCTACCTAGTAACATATTGTAGTCAAGGGGCGCATCAACCACCTCGACCTCGATCGTGATGGTCTTCCCTCCCAAATGGACCTTAAGAGAAGGAAGAATGTCATTCGACCGAAACGATATACCATCAAACACAGTCAACATGGTAGCAGATTTAGACAACTCGGGGGAACCCAAACCCTTCCAACACGCCAAAGACATCACAGAAGTAGCAACGCCTTCATCAATCACAGTGCGTTTGATGATCTTGTTAAGAAATTCTACATGAATCAAGAGAGACACATAGTAATTCAAGTGAGGCTGTAGTCCCACGGTTTCAAATTTGATGAAAGAGGAAGAATTGTCATCGTTAACACCAAGAGAAGAAAGGAAATCCTTCCTTTGCGAAGGACAACTCTAAATTACTTCGAGTCCAGACATCGCACAAGGAGTGTGGCCCAAATCCTAGACAACAGAATAGTTCTGGGCAGCTCAGAAATTAGGATTGTGCCCGAACACTTAAGGAATCCTTTAGGAATGCAAGGTGTAACTTCAGGTTTATCCACAGGGTTTTCAATATGCAAAGGACTCTTGGGTGGAGCAGGTTCCTTTCCAAGGTTTGGTTCTGACGAACCATAGTCCTTCGCATGAGTCACAAACTTAGTAGCATGCACCATATTGATGCAACCATGACCATTACTAGCTTTCGGTGGATCTTTATCTCCACAAGACTAATCATGGGTCCTCGAGTTCATATTCTAATTATGAGGTAAAGGGTTAGTCAGCACAACTGGGCCCTGCGATATGAACCTCGACACTTCTTGTATCCGAGGGCACAAATGAGTGAGGTGGTCATCCTTACACAACTTGCAAGGAAACTTAACCTTACGTTTAGGTTGCTTGTCCCCCCCAGCATTTTGGGTGTTCTTGTCATTAGAATTGGAATTTTCATTCCTATTCCCACCCTTACAATTGGTTTTACCCTTCTTCTTATTCCTTCTGGGTTGTTGGTTACCCTTCTAGTCTAACGATTGCATTGAAAGCACACTCACCGTTTGGGTGGGTTGAGACAAAGTTGTGGCTTGTCTTGAGGCAGATTGGTTGATAGACAATTGACTCACCTGTTTCACAACTGAATTCACAGGTTTGGTACTCGTACAACCAACAATGCCATCGGCATGTGGTCCAGGTTTGATCTTAGGGTCGAAACTAGAACACGGAGCATTAGGAATGATCTCATATAACAAACCGGATTGAGCATAAATAAAATCCAATTCCTACGCCCTAAAAATGGCTTGTTCCTGGTTCTAAACTCTGAATGTAGAAACATACTTTCCTATATAAGGTAGTAACAACTTAAGGAACCACTCAAGGAGAAACTTCGGTGGTATGAAGGCTTTAATCAATCTCTTTCGTCTATGCCACTCTTGGATATGATCCGAGATATGCATGGCTTTGTCTTGCTAAAATGTCGACAAGATTTTTGTACCAACGTCGTAATGCACTGGTAGCTGGAAGTGGTTGAGAAAAGTCTTAGCTAGGTCATCGAACAAAGTGAATGCCTCCCTAGGTAACTCTATGTACCATTTTGCTGTAGGCCCTATAACGGTGCATTGAAATAGCCTTAAATGGATTGAATTTTCATGTAAGGAATTAGAAGAGCACCAAAGGTGAAATGTAGTAACATGTTCACTAGGATATTCTCCTAGTTTTCCCTCGAATTTGGGGATGTTCGAGGGAAGCTTCGTGATAGCTGGCCAAGTCGGGTCATAAGATACCGGATCATTCGTTAGTCTCGATAAGTCAGGAAAATTTAACGTTGTGAGGAAAGGAATCCTAGGTTGAATAGGTTTATGAGACACTCCATGATAATTTTGGCTCACATAGGACTGATTACCGTAACCACCATGGCCATGGCCATAGTATCCTCCTCTCATTTGACCCATGTAAGGTGGCATGGAAGCACCATAATGTGGTGTACCTTGACTATTTGTGGCTACAAAGCCATAATTCAGGGAGTAAGCGGGTTGTTGATACCCATACCCATAAGGTGAATAACTCTATGCATACTACGGTCCATAATATGGTCCATAAGAAGTCCCATGAGATTTCCCATGAGAAAATCCATAGGTAGGCATAGATGTTCTATAAGTAGGAATATGACCTCTAGAAGTAGGAATACAACCTCCCGAGACAATAGGAGGTACTTGATTCTGAGACACAACTACATGAGTAGCAATAGTACGCACATGAATCGTAGCAACATTCTGGCCTGAAGGACCACGTGAATGATGGGGAGGAATAGCATTCGAAGAAATAGGAATATAGGATGAAGGGACATGTGAAACTATGTAAGTGGTATTCCCTACCATCACTCGTCTTGGTTCTAGTATCTGAATAGGACTACTAACACCAGTTCTAGGATGAACATGAGATGTAGCCTCCACCACCAGGATGGAGGGTGCAATGTGACTCGTGCACCCAAATCTCTCTGCATGGAAAGGAATGGGATTCCCCCAGGCATAGTGCTAGGATCGAATTTCGACTCAGCATGATGTGCCTGATCGTGTGTAGGGATACTATACATTCCATAACTAACATAACTAGTGCTCACAGGTTCATGATGAGTCTCGTCACCCGAAAGCCAATACCGACGACCTGTGAGTGAGGGATCATACCTGGAGTGTGTAGGTATATCATGTGAAGGAGTGAACCTAGAGTGTGTAGGTATATTAGGTGAAGGATCATATACAGGAGTAGGATCTTCTTCCCCAACCTCCTGAGGTGGAGAAGACAACTTAGGAATTTCATCTTCATTATCTCCCATCGTGTGTGAATCAATGTGAGAAGTATTCCACCTGGACTGTCTACTTCTCTCTCCCAAAGGAGGAGGAGATGTAGAAGGAGGAATTCCTGCTAAATGATGAGAACGATGGGGTGTCGTACCCGAATCCACAATGACTCAAAAAATGAAAAAGGCTCTCTAATTACGCAAACCCTAAGTAAGCTAACGTGCACAGAGCATACACCAATATAATCTAAAGCCAATAACAAGAAAACAAGGGTAGGATATGTGAGCTCCTAAATGAAGTAGGTATGTCTCACCTAGGAGAGGATTGAGACTCCCATACACAACAAGCAGAGGTTTGTAACCAAGTATTTTGTCCCTCAGCTTCAACGCATATAGTGACTATGATGTCTGACCCCAACCTGGCCGGGACACTTGTAGAATAACCCTTGCAAAGTACCCCCTTGATAACGTAGGTAAGGAAACTAAGGTCACCTCAATATAATCAATGCTCAGGAGGATAGTCACAAGTGGGATTGACCGTATGGGCAGGGTAGCAAAGCCCAAAACTATCGAAAGAGCCCCCATATATGAATACAATCCCGGAAATATCTCCGGTGCTACTCAGTTATGACTAGGGGTCATCCCAATCAATAACTGCTCACACTGCCTCGTGCTTAACTCCCTTGTAAGAGGAGGATCTTGAGAAACACTAATTATACCAAGGAATTTCACACTCTCACCTTGACATACACATACATGTTGTTGTTTAGTGATCTTAGAGAATTTACTCACAATGAACTATTCCAAGACCCTAAAACCTAATCTTGTTGGTATACCCTATCAAAGAAAATAATGTAATCCATTTTAATTAAGCATTGATTTTACTTGGCTTTATTACTCAAAAAAGGTAGATGACCGTGCAACCAATGGTGTTATGATGCAACACGAAGTAAAATGCACACCTAATAATCAATGCAAATGCATTGTGTCAAATGAAAAACACGACATGCTACTACGTGAAGTGCAAAATTTTATTCAAATGACAAATGCAATCATTCCTATATGAAATCCTGACTAATACTTCTCTAAGAAAACCTAGTGCAAGTACCATGCAAAGTGTAAAGTGCAATGCATAATGATGCAATGAAGCAAATATTTTTGGATTTTTTGAATAAAAATGAGATAGCAAAGAAAAAGAATGATTCTACCACCCCCAGACTCTGCAAGCACAATCAAATAGCACTCATGCAAATTAATAAGGTAAAAGAACTCTAATGCACTAATCCCAGAACAAAAAATAAAAAATGCAATGACAAGAACATTCTTAAAAAAAATTTACCCTAAAAAAGGTGTCTCTGGTAAAAAACAGAGGTGTATACAGACTCTAGCAGTATCAAAGGAGACTCAGCAATCATCAAAATTCACCCAGCAACAATCAATCTTCCTCTAAAAGGAAAAACTTAGGGCATACGCAACTGTATACATAAAACCCACGTATGTACATGGATATAGCAGTCAAAACCGCGTGTATACACGACTGTGAGTTAAAAAATTGCGTACAGGAAGAAAAATGTATAAAAATGAAGGCAAGCAGATAACCTGAGACAAAATTCACACCAATCAGACACTACCAGGAAAACATGCCCCTAGAACCGACTCAGAAATAGAGAAATCAGAGCAATTCAAGAACATTGAATGCGGATAAAAGCCCCCAGAGGAAAATTACTAGGAAGTCCCCAGCAAAGTCGCCAATTATATTATGGAGAGAAATTCCTATGGCTTGGGGTACCACAATAGATAGCTTGACTCCAGAAATCAATCCTTTCCTATATGCAAGAGGAACCAAATATCTAACACTAAAGGATCTCGATTCGTACCTTATTCTGGATGGTTGATGTAGATCCCCATTGAGCTTTCCAAATCCATCTTGAATTGATAAATTGGTTCCTCAACATTCAATAAACAAGACAATCATGATATATATAATCATGTTAGACCTACTCTAGCATATATAATCAATAACATATAAGCATTTGAAATCATCCATGGATCAAATATTCATTCAGATTCACATTATTGGATAGGAAAAGATATTTCTATTAATATGAAACATAGATTACAATAGACACAATCTCTATCGGCACATCTGCGAATCAGAGAAACTAAGTCCCCCACTTGGGCCTCCACCACTTCAACCCTCCATCTCTTGATAGTAAGCTCACATGCAAAAGGAAAGCTTGGGAAGAGTACAAAAGTGCTCCAAGGGACAAAGGGATGCAGACTCAAGTATAAGCTCCAGCAACAATGGACTATAGTTTTCTTGCTCTCAATTCCTCATGCCTTCAATGTATCCAAAGGGTTCCTTATATAGCTCTTCAATGGGGTAATGAAAGGTCGAATCCAAGTGATATCAAGGCATATGGAAGGCCAGGAGACAAGTGAGTCAGATCCACATCAAGGAAAACTCCAAAAGAATTTGGCCTTTTGTACACATCCCGATGTACGCGGTTTTAGCAGTCAAACCCACGTATATACGCGAGAAAGGGTTTAAAAGTTGCGTATGGAAATTTTTGCATGTTTTTAGGGATAATATTGGAAACATCAAAAGTACAAAAATGGTCCATGGGGTCTAAGGAGTCTGCAGAGGGACAAGGAAGGCCATACAAATGTGATTCACCATGTGTGGTAAAATCAACTATAACAATGGTAGAAGGATAAAGCCCTATAAGATGAGCCCAAAACTGTGTGATGCTTGAGACACTACGAAATGAAAAAAAAATAGGTTGGATGATGGATGAAAGGATGCCGCACTAAGGGGAGGTGGATGCGCAAGAGTAGGAGTCAACAACGTAGTTAGGAGGTTATGTTACAAAATCCGCAGGGCTATGCACTGTTGTCGCCTTTCACACACTTGGGTCACGTGGCAGAAATATTCAAGCCACTCGGTGTGTCCTTGGGGGCAAGTCTCGAGTCAAGGCTGTCACCTTGTTCTTGACTCCTCCGTTTAGGCTCAACTCCTAACGGAGCCAAGGGGGGTAGACCCTATTAAGTTACTAAGGATAATTACTTAGTGTTGTGATGTTAAACTGATTGAGTTACTTAGGATTTTGCAATTTAACCATAGATGATCAAAGATGGCAAGATACAAAAGATTAACACATGAAAGCACAATGCTGAGACACAATATATATATATATAACAAGAAAATAACTAGTGCCTTAGAATGGAGTAAACAAATAGAAACAATGTACTTGCATGTGCTTAGAGTGAGTGTTTTGTGATTGCCTCTTGGTATGTTTTAAGTTAAAATTGAAGTGTGAGTTGTTTAAAATTAGGCAAAGGGGGGACTCCAGATATACCCTAGAGTACTTGGAGTATGTCCAAAACTAGACCTTCACGGCTACCCCCAAGAAATATGTTGGCTGAAATGGAGTCTCTGGGTATATTATTCATAACACACCCATTAGGGTGTGACAGAGATCGGCACCCCAAGGTCACTTTTCAGAAGTTCCCACTTCCTTTGGGTATTTTGCCACCGTGATGGTTTGATCTAAGTGTTGGATTTTCACCTGATGGTTTGTCAATTGGGGAGAGTGAGTCCTAATTATACTAGTCACTCAAGTGCTTTTGATACAACTTTACTGATCGGATGAACCACAGCCAAGTGCAGAGCATACACACTAGAGTCTTGTAAATTTTAGTAAATTTTACAATGGGTGTTCTTGTTAAAAGAAAACCCTCCAGGAACCTCTTTCGATCCAAGTGGATCTCAATCGGGGAATCAAGGAGGGGTTAATTTTATAATCCTTACTGAAACAAAAGATGATAGCAAATGAAACATAAAATATGAGCAAACCATAATTTTCTAATTAGACTACCACGAACCTTTCTTCACCTTTCGGCTCAAAGGAGGCTCGTGGGGTAAGTATTAAAGTTACTTTGAAAAAACAATAGAAATGGAATATGGAATTTATTTTATGTCAAATTATACTACCCTATATATTAATACTACTCTAGATTAAAAAGGATGAATGAAAAGCAAAAACAAGGACATGGACGCAAATCCCCCCAAGGGGGATGGGGAATGGGCTTGAAAGAGCCTATTCAAAAAATATTTTTGTTAAAAATGGTTACAATATCATAGAACTGATATAATTACTCTTTATATTTATACAGAGTGAAATCAAGAGCTTACAAAGTGTGAAAATTAAAGGTTTTAGTCAAATGGGAGACCCCTGGGGGGATTTGAACGCTCCTGAGCCCACTTTCGAATAGAAGATTCCTTTATTTTCTGCAAAAAATGATTAAAAAAACAGCAAGAATATTAGACTAAAATATGCCCAAAATAACTCTAAAATTACCTTTGGTTCAGCTTACTTTTAACCAAAAAAGGTAAGCTAAAAACTAGCTAAACAGGTGAAAAAAGGAACCAAGGAAAGCAAGCTTTCCTTGGGATCTTGGATTACTGTTTGTGCAGCCAATGAAATATGCACTGATTTATGGATTTAATATTTTTAAAACAGAAAAGGAAATCTAGAGCATGCAACCTACTGATTTTCTTTACTTAGCATGCAAAATGGACGATTTCCTTATGCTAGATCTAGAAGGCTTAATGATACTTTTCATAATTAAGATCTAGACTATGAGATTTGAAATAGAAGATATATGTAAATTTTAATTTTATATAATAGATCCAAATGATAACAAATCTTTCGAACACAGTAACCAGGTAAGAAATTTGATTTTGAAGGAGGAAAAGGAGAAGAGAAGTGCTTGTTGCTGAAGCAGATCTGCAATGGAAAATTGTTAGTGGAATACAAAGGGGAAATGTCTTCAAAAATATTTTGGATGTGCAGTGGATTCAAACTAGATCTACAGCTCGTCCAATCCTTAGATCCACGGCTCGTCCAATCCTTGCTACCTGAAAGCTAAACACACAATTATGCACGAAACCTCATGAGATCTGGATATATATATGAAAAAGAGACAAGAATTACATGCAAATAAAATTATTAAACATGCATAATCAAGATATTCTAACATATATTCTATGAGATATAAGAAAAACAAGTAACCTTACTTTCCCAACTATACTCCTATTGATTCAGCGGAATCGTTCAAGCCAGACAGGGTTCAGATGTAGAAATTGAGAGAAAAGTCAGCAACATCAATAGCCGTAAGACAATGCTTAATACACACATATGAGAGCATTACACCATTTGGCCTCCAAAGCTTCTTTATTTCAACAATCAAAATATTAAAACAGTATTACAATAGCAAGCCCTTCAATCCAACTCTAACCAATGGAAGAGGAGGCTTATGCTTGGATATATACAAAAACAAGGAGATCCAGCCAAGGGGGCACAAATCCCAAGGAGATAGACCAAATATGCTGATGGAGAGTCCATCAATGCCTAATCTGTGTCTAACTGAGCTAGATTTGAGTCTCACTAAGTGCAATTGTCAATCGGAGAGCTGATCTGACTGACACCTCAACCTGTTGACTGAAGCATCCACCAAAACTCATCCAGATGAGCCAAAACATGTTGAGGATAGAGAGAGGGAAAAATTCCCCATAAAGGATGCTGGATATCAACTCTGGATCTAATTTGATCACCTCCTTCAGTCAAGGATTTTTTAGATCCAGTCAATCTGCTTAAGATCTGACTGATTTCAATCAAATCAGCTGAGAATCCACTGATCTATGATTTTGGATTTGCTCCATTATTCATCAATTTATTAATTAAAATAATCAATAATTGATTTTTGGGGCTTTTTGACCTGAGTGATGGAAAATCACTCAAAACTAGGAAATAGTGGGTCCATGGGTTTACATGGTGCTCTTAGCTTGAAAATGAGCACCTACATGACTGAAACTGATTATTTGGCCCACTTTTATTACAAAATCAATTTTTCCAATTAAACTATTAAAAAATAGCCTAAGTTTTGGAAAAATTAAAATTTTAATAAAAAACACTGAAAAAACTAAAAAATTGAAAAATTGAAAAACACCTAGGGGGACTTAGACATGTTCATATGACTCGACCATGATGTATAGCATGATTATACATTGACACATAGACTCTAATAACCTCAATAGGCCTAAATGCCAAGCCGACCACTCCAACTTTGGAGGTATGGAGTGAAAAACTCAGAAATTATCAGTCGTTTATTCAACAACCAATAATAACCAAGGGAAAAAACACTCTGGGATGATCGGATTGACAAATAAATTCTAAGAGACCGAGTCTTTTATAGACACTATCATGCTAGAAAATTTATTACAATTCCCTCATGGGGTATGAACATGTGATATAGTACATACAACAAGCACTTCCTAGAATTACTTCCAAAGGTCTTCTGAAGTCCGAACAAGTTAAGCCTGTCCGGTTCACTAGGATCGCTTGATAAAAACCCACTAAGTACAACTTAGGTGGTAACATTCTGGCTCCAAATGTGGTACATGTGCTCGATCTGGTCTTTGAGGCAAGGAGAGGATACGAGAACACCAGAATCTCTAGTTTATATACCCTGCAAAAACATCTCAACTTGACAAGAAAAACCTCAGTAGCACAAGTTTTATAAAAAACCAAATGAACCATTAAGTTGATTTATTTAAACAAAATAAATGTAACTAACTAAAAGAAGCAAAGTTTTATTATAGCTAAGTATAAAATAGAAATGCAGAAAGTAAATGATCTCTTTCAAGGAGCTTATTTTCCTAATCTAAGCATGATATAAAAAGGGTTAAGTGTGTTGGAGCAGGGTCCCGCAGCTACAGAAGAAGATACCAGTTTAGCGGACAGACAGTTTTGGCAGATAGACAAGATAGAGCTACGACATCGTAGCAGGTTTCTAGCTGCAGAGCAGAGCTGAAAACCCTGACTTTTAAGATAGAGAAGTCAAGGAAGACGATGGTACTTGAGCGGCCGAGACAAGAGAGCTCACCCACTGCATTGAAGGCAGCGGCGGAAGACAGGAGGGATCAACTACCCTCATAAAGGAAAAGGAGCAACGAGGCTGAGGTATTGAAAACAAAGGACAGCAAGGGAAGCAACGCCGATACCCATGGTCAGCACTGGGAAGCATGGAAGAAGATGTGGTGAAGAAAAGCGGTGCATAGTACCCATGACCAGTGTCGGGAAGCATGGAAGACTGCAGAGAGCTGTGGTGTGATGGATAGCGGCTACCTCAAAGTACAGATACACCAACTATCACTAGTTAGGGTTGGGTTACTGTTGGGATAGGCCCACAGTGTTGTAATGGCTGTTAACACCCAAAAAGTGTTCACTAACTCATCTACCCCACTATCTGGCTCATTTGTCCATTTTTCTACCATATTTCCCTTGAAAACCATGAAAATCCCACTAAAAAGCCTCCAAAAGGCCTAAAATGCCTCCAAAAGGCCAAAACCCCCTTTTTTCCTCCAAAAATATCCAAAATTCCTCTAAAATAGCAAAAATCCCCAAAAGGGAAGAAAAAATATAAAATAATGAGGAAAAGGAGGAAAAAACCCTAAACAGCTACCCTAAACCATATGGTTTCCAAAACCATGGGCCAGCACTCCACCACTAAAAAACTATAAATAGGTGATGGAGACCCCTTATTTCACATCCACAATCATAAGCATCCTTACTCTGCCAAAACAGCTCTGGAAACCCTAGCTCACCCTTGAGCTACTTTCACCATTAAGAGCCCCTTTTGGCCCATTTCCACCATCGGAGAAGGAGAAGGAGCAGGCTGGAGCTTGGAGCAGCTGTCTCGGATCACTGCAAAGAGCTTCACCAACCTTCACACTGGAGGTAATATCAATATAAAAACCATTCTTTACATTTTGTTGTTTTGTTTCATGCATATATTTAAAGTAGGTCATTTTTTCTGTTTAACATTTTCATTTACATTTTACTAAACTGCTACTAAGGAGTCACTTCTCCTTAGTAGGTGCTCATTCGCACAAGCTAGGGGTAAAACCCTAGCCACAATGGCGAGACCTTCGGGCCGCCTATAAAGGGATATATTTTGTATTGTAAAAGGGTTGGTCATTTTGTGGGTTAGACAGTTAGACAATAGTTGGACAATTGTATAGGAGTCAAGCTCTGGTTCTGTTATTAGCTGTAGTATCTTATTGTAACTAGTAGCTGGCTCATAGAGCTAGCATGTAACGATCCGTAGGGATCGATAGAGAGGGAAGAGTATATTGTAAGAGAGACAATATAGAGATAGAAAAGGGATCTAAGAGAGAAGATATCAAGCTGCATATGTGGTGCAGCAGAACTGTGTTTACCTTCCCCTGAGCTATAATAGAAACACAGTTCTGTGGACGTAACTTCCATCCTGGAGGCAAACCATGTTAAAATTGAGTGTTATGTGATTGAGTTATGTGCTGTGTTTACTTTTTGCATCCAACAGTTAGTATATGATACTTTGCTTACAGTTTAATGTATGAATGCGTTATTCAGTTCGCAGTAATATAGAAGAATAGATATAAGTTGAAGTCTTTGACATGTTGTATGCGGGTTCATTTATGCTTTGCTTGGAACAGTCACTAGTCACAGTGTTAAACAGCTTGTCATGTTGAGTCCTGCAAGTTGACATGAACCACGCTAAGTGCACTGAGCCACGGGAGTAGGATATCGCAGGGAGGCGATACCGCATCGGCAGAGGAGCTGTGGTGCGCGATACCGTAGGTTAAGGACTTGGCGTTGGGAAGAAGTTGCATGTTGTCTGGTGCGCAGAGATGCGATAAGGCTGGATTCATTGCGAGTCGATGGAAGTTACGCAACATGGAAGGGAAATCGTGAGAAGGAGAGAGAGAGATCTTGCAGCTAGAAGGGCTGCGAGATGAGGAGATCGTGTGACGCGAGCGGAGGTTTGCGCGACGTGCAGAGAAAGAGACTTCGCGGCTAGCACAGCTGCGAAGTCACAAGTAGGGTGCCGCAGAACCTGGTCCAAGACGCTTAAGTCCTTGGCCAACCCATTAGAATCACTTCGGGTGAGACTTCAGGATGCTTCGCGGTCTGTCACCGAAAGGGCCAGTGAGCTAGGGGTGTTGTTGGTTAAATACAGTAAACCCGGGTTTGCCCATGATAGCCAACAAATGGTTCCATTGCCGGGACTTGAACAAACTAAGCACTGATGTTCTGGTGGCACCCTACTAGAGACAAACTCAATGAGTGGGTTTGGTAGAACCTGAAAGAGTTTGCTGAACGAGAGAACAGGAGTCCTAAACTAAACACAAAGGCATGGTTACAGAAACGTGTCCTTACAGACATCCATGTGATACTTTTTACGACCTTTGGAAACGAGCTTTACGACTAGTTATCAAAGTTGACTGATACAGGCATATTCAAAAATAAAAGAGACATTGTCTGGACACTAAAGCTGATTCAGACTGTGGAGAACCTTGATAACCCCCTCATGAGAGTAGTAGACTTCTAGCTTGCGAGTGTGCTAGGAGGCTTCGTCACAGAGTTTGCAGTTGACCAGACGAAAAGCTTCAGCGAGGCTGAGCGCTACTTCTTCAAAGGATATCATGGTAAGTACCTAAGATATTTAAACTTGTCCATTAAGATGCCATTACATGAAAAAGGAACAATGGATCTAGTTTCAGATGAATAAGTAGAAATAGTAATGTCACAAGAATTTGAAAGTGATTTTGATGACATTGGAAGAACATGAAGTGGAAAGAAGTATAAAGTAGATTTCAGATCTCTAGTATTTGAAGACAGTTCAGATAGTACTACACAACAGAGTCATAGTACCATAGAAGGAACAGAGGGGGGTATCCCTTACCACCCTTACACCCCACAGAAACAGACCGGGACTCAGAACAATCCCATAGGAACTCCATCCAGTAGCTCACAGGCAGTACCTACCACCGCTACATCACCTCCACCTACACCGCCGAGTGGTAGTAACAAAGTAAATCAACATCCACCACATAGAAATAGAATGGGGGATGATATGAAGCTACCTATATTTAAGGGAACAGGGGCAGAAGACCCAGAGCAGCATTGGTTTCTCTGTGAAGCCATGTGGACCATTAAAAAATCAACGATGATAACCTTAAACTTGTACAGTTGGTCACCACACTAAGAGATCGAGCATTAACATGGTACATAAAGTATACCACAATACCCAGGACACTTGCCTAGGTCAAGACCGCCATGATTAAAGAGTTTAAGAAACCTAAGTCCGAGTCATAATGTATTACAGAACTCAAAGACATCAAGCAGCTACCTACAGAGTCAGTATGGGACTTTGATCAGAAATTCAAAGCCCTTATCGACCAAGTCAGTTTTGAGTTCACGTCGGAGCAGCATAAGGAATGGTTTATTGCAGCACTACTCCCTCACATTAGACTACCGTTAATGCAGCAGAAACTCCAGACATAGGATGACGCATTGGATATGGCGATGAAACTAGAGGCTTCACCTCTAGCTAAGAGCAGTACAGGTATGGAAACCTTACAAAACCAGTTGGCTAATCTCACATTACAGTTGCATGAACTTAAGAAAGGGAAAGAAGTTGTTCAAGACATATGGTGCATAAAATGTAAAGCACAAGGCCATAGTAAAGACAATTTCCCAGTCTTTGTAGAATATATAGCAACAGGGGCTCCTAACCCCTTACCACAGACCCACGGGACGTGGTGTGAGATATGAAAAACATGAGGACATCTACCTCACCAGTGCCCCCTACTTTAGAAGTACGTGCAGACACCTAAGAACTTATACTGCATCTTCTGCAAGTCTGTAGGCCATGATGAACACGATTGCAAAGCCTATGATCTCATGGTTGGAGCAAAGAAAGACTTGTACAGAGTCCAATCAGAGACACAGGGTCCAGTAGCAGGACCATAGCCTGATCCGGCTTATGGAGGCCGTGGAGGAGGATTCAGAGGACGAGGCCATGGAGGAGGCTTTGCATGAGGAGAAGGTTTTGGCTGTGGCCATGTACCAGTTACTTGTTATAACTGCGGAGTTGTAGGACACTATGCTAGGGACTGTCAGAGCCCCACTACCACTTGTAACTACTGCAAATCTTATGATAATACTATAGAGTAGTGCCCTACCTTGATAGCTAATATCAGAGAACCTAAGCCAGCAGTACACCAGAACATCCAGGTTATTGCTGCTGAGTAGAAAGAGCCAGAACCAAGAGTCAATATTGTGACTCGTAGCGGTGTTTCTACCAGTGGGACATCGTAGGAGACCAAAAAGAACACAGGGCAGGAGTGGGTGCACAGAGCTCCTAGTAAAGCAACACCACTCGACCTACAGAGGAACAAACATACATTTTAGGAAGCTAAGAATTTCTTTGATGAACCTACGCAATCAGGATCGCAGGTACCATCGTCTAGGGGCATACCGCAGCAAGCACCTTGTGGCGATAGCCTTATACAGACATCGCAGGCTACCACATCAGAAAGATGTGATGAGGACGAGATGACAAGAAGTGTACATTCCTTCCTGCGGAGTTGTTTAAAACTTGTAAGAAATGAGCAAGCTATCACAGAACTTCATCGCATCATAGATCAGTGTCAGCCATCTTCTTCCATGAGCAGTACACCACGTGCTATTCATAATATTACAGGACATACAAGAACAGGAAGAGAGATGCGACTCACAACGCAGGTTGGAGAGTTTGAAATGGATGAAGTGATCCTAGATCTAGGATCGGACATGAATGTTTTGACTAAGCAAACATGGGAACAAATGGGTAGCCCTAAGTTAATCAAATCTCCTATCCATCTGAGATTAGCTAATCAGTAGCGAGTATCACCTCTGGGTTAGTTACCGCAGGTACCAATTGAAATTGATGGAATTCGCAGCCTCGCGGACTTTGAATTTATAGAAATCATTGGCGATAGTAGACCGTATCCAGCACTACTAGGCATTGATTGGGCGATCGTTAGCATGGCTGTTATCGACCTAAAGAGAAGACAAATGACCTTTGAGGACACAGAGATCCGGGTCATCTCACCGTTGGATCCTTTTCAGGGTCCTAGATATATCGAACCTATCTGAGCAGAGGAGGAGGCACGTAACATGGAAAGTCTCTATCAGATGACCACAAACCATAGTGACTAAGTCAATCCGACAGAAGAAGGGAACATTAGTTGGCGATGCGATAGCTCATGCGCATCAGATTCAGATGTTGGTCTAGAGAACTGGCAGAACAGACTTCACGAAGTCTCAGCATGCAGGTGCACATACTTGACTAAGTCACTGCGATGGATTGGTGCAGAGATCAATGAGATTCCATCATTTCATGGTCTAACAGATATCCAGGACTTCCTTGAGAAGTTTGAACGATAGATTCCTCACGAGCAGAGGATCGCAGCTATGGACCTTGCAGTACGAGCCACACCTGCAAGATGGTGGTATGCACATAAAGAGAACATCGCATCATGGGATGATATTAAAAGATTGATGGCGATCAGATTTTCTATCGGCAAGGAGTATGTCCAGTAGAAATACACAGGAGAAAGTGACCCCAGAGCACATATTCAGACATGTGAACATAGCTGGTCGGACATTCCCGAGAATGAATGGGTTCACCGATTCATTCATACTTTGGATATAGTTCCAAGGAACTGGTATATAGAGACTGAATTGTGCAAAGGAACAACTACATGGCCACTAATGATAGACAACTTCCTACTCACCTTCGCTTTTGAATCTGAGTATCCAAGTGTTGATCAGGCCCTAGATATAATAAAGAGTAAGATATTTGAGGACTGTACCATATCAGTGCCAGCTCAACCTAAGTGGGCTGTCCAGCTAAAAGAGGTGTTAGAGGGTTATAATTTTGCATCTGAACCAGAGGAGGAGGATGAGGATCCTCGCAACACCAACATTCCGGAGTCAGAAGGGACTCGCGATGTTGAGGGACCATAGTTAGAAATTCCAGCAATTACAGAGCCCATCAATATTGGCACAGACACAGAACCTAAGTTTGCCTCTATTGGATATTATTGGAACGATGAAATAGTCGGACAGATTGCAGACTTGTTACATGACTATCAGGACCTATTTCCCACCAAGTTCATAGAGATGAATGGAATAGTTGGAGACCTGGGAGTCATGAGGATACCATTGAAGGAGGATGCTAGACCAGTCAAGCAGCGTCCATATAGATTAAATCCGTGCTATAAAGAAAAAGTCAAGGATGAGATCGATAAGATGCTAGAAACAGGCATCATTGAGCCGGTAGAAGAAAGCGAATGGGTTATCCCCATGGTCATACAAGAGAAGAAAACCAAAGGAGACATCAGGATCTGTGTCGATCTGCGCAAGCTCAACGATGCATCACTTTACGATCCATTTCCGACACCATTCACTGATGAGGTATTAGACAACATGGGAGGACAGGAGGTCTACTCCTTCACTGATGGCTTCTCAGGCTACCATCAGATCAGAATACATCCAGAAGATCGATCCAAGACCACCTTTGCAACAGAATGGGGCTCCTTCCAGTATACGGTAATGCCCTTTGGTCTTAATAATGCACCAGCTATATTTTCTAAAGTAGAAGTTGCTATATTTAAAGAATACATCCATAAATTCCTAGAAGTATATTTTGATGATTGGACTGTATTCGGACTATTTGACAAGCATATAGGAGATTTAAGACTGATGTTAGAGAAATGTAGGCAGTACCAGATCTCTCTAAACTTGAAGAAATGTATATTCTGTGCACCATTTGGTATTTTGTTGGGTCACATTGTTTGCAGACAAGGCTTGATGGTAGATCCCACAAAGATTGCCATCATTGTAAATCTTCCAGCACCCAACTCAGTCAAGCAACTGAGGACAATACTTGGTCATACCGGGTATTACAGAAAGTTCATCAAGGGATACGCAAATATTACAGCACCAATGGACAAATTGCTAAAGAAAGATGTAAAATTCCTATGGAATGAGGAATGTCAGCAGACCCTGGACACACTTAAAGAGAAGATGGTTACAGCTCCCATCCTAGTATTTCCAGATTGGACTAAGCCATTTCATGTACATGTGGATGCATCTGGCATCGCACTAGGGGTTTTTTTAACGCAACCAAGAGAAGGGGATATTGATCATCCTATCGCATATTCTAGTAGAAAGCTATCGACGGTAGAAAATAACTACACCACAATGGAAAGAGAAGGCCTAGCTATGGTGTATGCACTGTAGAAGTTTAGGAACTACATACTGGGTGCCTCGTTCAAGATGTTTACTGACCATTTCGCATTGAATTATCTGGTCAATAAGCTAGTGTTATGGGGGAGAATCTGCAGATGGTTACTACTCTTTCAAGAGTATGATTTTGAAATCATTGTTAAACCAGGAATATTGAACACTGGACCTGATAATCTGTCGCGGATAGACTCAGGAGAAGAGCCAAGTAACCTAGAGGACAACTTGCCAGATGCGCCGTTGTTTTCTATCCAGATCGTAGACGACTATTATGATGATATTATTCACTTTCTCACTACAGGATTAGCACCTGATGAGTTCACTAAGCAGCAAAAGAAGCAGTTGGTTGTTAAAGCAGTAGAATTCACCCTGATCACAGGACACCTATACAAGTTAGGACTGGATGAAGTTTTGCATAGATGTGTGATGCCACATGAAAAAGACGCTATTATCAGAGAGGCACATTCAGGAACCGCAAGAGGTCATTTCGCAGGAAAGCCGACTGCACAGAAAATCCTCGCCACAGGATTATGGTGGCCTACGTTGCATAAGGATACCAAGGAATTTTGCAGATGCTGTGATATCTTCTATAGGGTAGGAAAACCCTCGCGACGTGATGAAATGCCGCTGCGACCGTAGGTTACGCTGCGTGCATTTGACAAGTGGGCTATAGACTTTGTGGGTCCTATCAACCCACCAGGAAAGCACACTAACGCGAGATATATTATCACTGGAACAGAGTACCTCACCACATGGGCAGAGGCCAAAGCAGTAAGAAATTGTGATGTTGCTACAGCCACACAGTTCCTTTTTGAGAACATCATAAGTAGATTTGGATGCCCAGTAATTCTGATGAGCGATCAAGGCACACATTTCTTGAACCGCACCATTGAAGCCTTGACAGAAGAATTCCAGATTCAGCACCATAAGAGCACTCCCTACCACCCACAGGCTAATGGTACGGTGGAGGCCTTTAACAAGATTTTAGAAAACGCTCTTACTAAGATCTACAACAGCCAAAGGAATGATTGGGACCTCAGATTTAATGCTGTATTATGGGCGTATAGGACCACATGCAAGAAACTTACAGGACACACACCTTTCAGCTTGGTGTATGGACAGGATGTTGTTATGCCTATGGAGTATACTCTCCCTAGCTTAGGAATCGCTCAGATCACCGAGATGACTGATACAGACACAGTGGAGGAAAGGCTAGCACAACTACTTGCCTTAGAGGAAGACAGATTCATTGACGGATTCCATCAGAAAGTGCAGAATGCACAAGAAAAAGCGTGGCATGATAGACACATTAAGAGTAATACTTTCCAGATCAGAGACCTAGTACTCCTCTATAACAGTAAATTCATTAAGTTTCCAGGGAAGTTCAAGACGCATTGGTTGGGGCCATATCAGATATAGCAAGTTATAGAGGGAGGTGCTGTTCAGCTCAGCCAGCTGAATGGGGAGCTTCTTCCCACATTGATTAATGGCAGTAGGCTTAAGCTCTATAGTAATAGCCACCCCACCTCTCAGCCCTAGCTTAGCCAGTTTATAGTGGTGCAGATATCTAGTGTAGTTGAAAGGAGGCATCACATCGGGAACTAGTCTACACCGGCAGGTATCATAAGTATGAGGAATCGCATAAGGCCGGTTCATTTTGCGCAAGTCATGAGTGGCTTGAAAAAAAACAAAAAACGCTTGTTTGTTTGTGCAGGTGATGCGGTGTTCCCCGTGCCACGTATCCATTTTTGCAACCGATAGAAGGCTCGTTACATCGCCATCTGATAGGTCGTTAATGAGGAAATGAACAGTATCCCTTACCGTAGATTTGGCTGCAGCACAATTAAGTTTCCAGATTTGTCAAATCTTCGACGAGACCGACGCCTGTACACACACGCTTTGAGGGAAGTGTGATCAGATTTCACCATTTATTGAGGATCGGATGACGGGTGTGGACTCATCCATGCATTCCCTGATACTCATGTGAGTAATCCTCTTTCGATTTAGACAGCAGTAAAGCTCTTATCCCAGTAGTATTCTCTTTAGGTAAGTCAGGGTAGTTTTCTACACTTTCCCTCTCAGCCTCTACTCTTTCGGCCTCTTCGTAAGTCTCTACCAATGTGGGTTTGGCTTTCATCTTGGCAAACATGGCCAGCTCGGGCCCTAGGGCTGAAGTATAATACTCAATTAAGACTTTGTATGAGGGTCTGTCAACTTCAGAGAAGTTCTTTAGGTATATTGAAAATCGTTGAGTGAAAATATGTACCTTCTCATTCTTCTCTTTTCTTAACAAACCAAGACCTTTCATTAACGAGGTGTGAGTTTTCTGGGGTGAGTATTTACTTCTAAAAATTATTTCGAAGGTGTCCCAATCAAGAATAGAGTTTGCAAGTAAAATGAAGTACCAGGATGCTGCTACTCCTTTCAGGGTGTGAGGGAAAAGTCTACAGACCACATCTTGATACTCCCCAGCCCTTAGCCCTTCTAATGCTAGATAAAAGCTTTGCAGGTGGTCGTTTACATCAATTCTTTCTTCGGAGTTAAACTTAGGCAACAGCTTGTCAAAGGCTTGAGGTAGGTTATGCAAAGGTGGTGTAAGGTTTAAAGGAGACCTTGCTCTCCAGGCTGGTACTAGGTTGGGTTTATTTACATTAATTCCAGCCATAGGCACAGCTATAAGAGAAACTTAGGGTGAGAACCGGATTTCTTACTTCAATGTATAACCAAAACCTGTGAGTACTTAGGTCAGGTTTACAAGCTTCAAAACATCTGCTGGTAAGGTAGTCTTAGGAAAAACAACTTTCCACGGCCAGCCATGCACTGGCGGCCCTCCTTCTAGCGCCAATTCTATTGGGGCCTGGAAATTTGCAAGCGACAACAGTAAAGGATTCTCCCCAATCAATGTTCCCAACTATCCCATTGACTATTTGGTATAGGGAATCCGTCTGGTTTGTAGTCCGGCTACCGTAGGTCAAGGTAACAAAAACAAAGGGTTTTACCGGTTGCGGCCCGGTCCACCGAGTTTTTGTATTTTTTGACTTAATGCATGAAATGCAAAGGCCTAATAACAATGCAGGATGATGAGGGTGTGGGGAGCGTCACAATGTGATGCGTAGGTTCTTACCTCTCGTCTTAGGCTCACACGCATCTACATCACATATGCAAGAATGCAATAAACTAACTAACTACCTACCTATCTATCCACCTATCCCCGGGGAGCTAGAAAGTGATTTATTTATGAGTAATGTGGATTGTTCATGCCTTGTAAACAGAAATTACAGGTAGCTGATATTCTTATCTACAACACATGAAAGATTAAATATATTTCGACAATCAGATAGCCAATTTTTTATTAAGCAGCATACATTACTCATAGTGGAAATATTCATGAAATAAATTGGAAAACATTCATACAAGAACATAGGTTCAATGAGTTAGAACGGTCTCACAGTTAATGGACATAAAGCTGAAAATGAAATAGTTCCTCTTCAACAAATCCATATCATAACATTTGAATATTCCACTAAGCTTTCTCCAATAGCAAACTATAATTTTCTATTGAAAAAGGAAATAGTTCTTCTTACAATATGTATTCACCAGTCTCACTGGGAAAAAGCCCTCTGTTCTTCTAAGTATTTTATATTTATACAAAAAGTTTAGACTGTTGGGCTACCCAAAGTGACCTTTGGGCTTCCCAACCTCTCATCTCCCAATGTTCTATTTTTCTTAAATGTTTTACAAAAATTTAGTTACAAATTATAATGATGACCGACCCTTCATGAGGAAGGGCCCACTTGACTATCCAAAAACTTCCTCCACGCTGCAACCTCATTAGCGATGCCTTCAAAAGTACAAGGTTCTAAAAACTGAATATTTATCTCAAATTTCTCATCTTGTTTCTTGATAGCCTTGACCCTGGACATACTCAAACGTAGCTGATCTTCAAGAAGTAGTATACTGATAGCTGGGTGATCTACTTGGATTCTCAAGATCAGATCATCCATGGCTCTGATATCCTGCACCTTAGATTCTTCCTCCTAGAATCTCTTCTGTAATAGCTCTAAAAAGGCATCGTGATCTGGAAAAGCTTCAAGCCTCTCCTCCGCTTTTATCTGGCACCGGTTGAATGTATTGAGAAATCTTCTGAATAATTCGGTGCATAATACTCTTGTCTTCTTTACTTTATTCTTGAAGTCTTCAGCAGTATTTATAGCAAAATCCACTAGGTTATAGTCTCGTTTGAGGGCCTTCTGGTCTTTTGCCGGTAGCTCTGCTGGGTTTTCCTCGTTGTTCTCCAACCTTTCCATTCGTACAGTCAGGATCTCTAGGAAATTTTGGGACCTGTCCACAAAGTAGGATGTAGTTTCCAGGATCTCCTCCAATCGGCCGTTGATCTGTAGCACTTTACACCTTTCTTTTCAACAGCAGTCTGCAACTACAACATCTTGGTTTTTTGGGTCAATACATGCTGCTTGAGAGGATGAAGATCGACCTATTGTTCTCTTGCTACTTCCAAAGCAGTGTTCAAAGAAGAAATCTGCTCCTGATGTTCCTTTCTTAGCTCTTGAGTGTGCATATCATTTACATGCAGGAGGATCTTCAGCTGGTCTTCTAGCTCCTCCACCTTCGCCAGTAGCTGTCCCTTCTCACTCTTTAGATCTTGGAATTCTTTCTGTGCCTTCTCTAGAGACTCCTGTGTGGTTTCCATGACCTGTATCTCCACTTGGAGGGCCTGCAACTCATCTGTAGAGGATTTCATTTCTCTTTGCATATACTCATATTTTATCTTGAGCTTGTTTCTCTCTTCCCTCTCGTGCCTCAACGTATCTTTCAATTGAGCAGAAGATTTATTTGATTGCTCCAAGTCAATCATGGTTTTTCTTACATTATATTTTGAATCTTGGATGAATGCAGACCCGAATCTTAGGGTAAATCTCAGATCCTGGTTGGTTCCTAGCATAACGGCTGTATCGTTTATCATTTTATTAGGTAGACCTTCAGCCTCAACTTTCCTCTCTGTCCTCTTTATTATTCTTTTTATTGCCCTGTCATAATATACTGTGTTGAAGTCAGGGACATCCTTTCCCTTTTCCTGCACAAATGGGACCAGCTTGAGCATGGGAACCCTGGGTATGCTGGTAGCAGGTACTTGAGGCGTGTGTACCTCGGGGTTCTCCACCTCCTGAGTCTACCCTACTGCTGTTTTAGGAGCTGACTGTTGTGTCAACTTTATTCTTTCAGCTTCTTGCTTGTGGAGCTCCTCATCAAGCTTTCTCTTTGTTTCTTCTGTTTCTTTTCTAGCTACTTCCTCTGCTTTCTCTATTGCTTCCTGAGCAGTTCTTCTTTCTTCTTCTTAATGAAGCCTTTCTACAGCTTCTTTTTCCAAACTCTGGGCTTCTTCATTTTGCTTTTTTTCTTCTTCTTCAGCCTTTGCCTGTTCATCCCCTTTTCCACCATTGGTGGTGATCTTTTTCTTGAATCTTCTCATTAGCATTGTCATGTTTGGGGCATTTCGGAAGACCGATTCATCCTTATTGAAATGGTGGGTATACTCAAAGCGTACCTTGTGTTCTTTTCAATGCTCAATAACCTTGCCTCGAGTGTCATTTCTGCAGTAGGGCATCTCCCTAAAATGGAATTTCTCCAACTCCTCTATGAATTCAGCAGCTTGTTTCACCTTGGTGAATTTGTAGCTTCCTAGCTTGAATGGCAAAGGAGGGTAGGCAGTCTTCTTGTGTTCGAATAGAAAACTACCTATTACATCTATGAACACTTGTCTGACTGCCTCCTTGTGGACTATGTAATCCGTTGCATATTTGGGCAGCAGTGAAGGTGGTCTTGATCCTCCGAACATCCAGAAGTACATGCCATTTTCACTTAAGAAATAATCCGCATATTCTTCTACCACTTGCACGGCTTCTTCCAACATACAGTCAGACTCCTTCCAGAAAATGAGTGTGTACAGAGGCATAATGAAGTGCTCACAGACCTCTCTGTAATGGCTATGGTACTGGTGAGCCCACAATGGTCTATAAGTGGCATAAACAGGCATTATATCCCTGTCCCAGATGCACCTGAGACTGGGGAAAGCCTGGTTGCACAAAATGCAGTCTATTAATATTGAACTCATGTAAAACTATGATCTTTTCTTGGACTCTCCCTCCAAGGCTAAGGTCACGCAAGAAGAAACACTGCTGGACACCATGCTGGCCCAATTGAAGACTGTGCCTTGAGTTTCCACATGAAAAATAATTGGTATCCATTCAAGTTTGAAGAGTCTGCCATGAGCTCTCCCAAATATTCTGTTGAGCATCAAGGATATGAATATGTAGGGATCCCTCAAGCTCGCTGTATCATACTCACTGGTCAGTCTGTGTCGATAATGCTTTCCTTGCAACATCATTCTCCTAAGAGTTTCCACCAGGTCCATTTTGATGGTTTTCAGCCAATCCTCTGATAAGAAAACCTGGGCTTTAGGTAGGTGATAAGCCAACGCCACATATCCAGGGCTAAATGCAGCATAGCCCTGTCCTTCAACATTTCCCATGATCATTGTAGTGGTGTCTACTCAGGGCAGAATCCATCCAATTACCTCAGAGCATGGGAACAGCTCTGGTCTGGTGGCAACTTTCATGAGAGAAGATTTCTCTATGTTAGCATAGATGGATTCTTCTTCGAGGCCCATGTCGGGAACCTCCCCATGGGAAATAAATCTATATACTTTACCCCATTTGTACTCAAGTTCCACACCAGAAACACATTGAATGTCTTCATATAGGTACTCGGTCTTTGTGACCTCTTCTACTTCTGGTCCTTCTTCGACCATAGGGGCCTTCTTCTTCTGCCTCTTGGACATGGTGGATTCGAATTCTTCCTGCCATATATAACATTGTAATATTGATAAATTCAAGTTGCAGACATTCACAAGACACTATGTAGCATTTTATTCTTTCTATGTGTATCATGACATCAACTAGTCCATGAAGCTAGGATATAAGCTTGCATAACCCGACTGGCCTGACTAACAGGACTATTACAACCAAATGCACACTATCTTAGCATGATACAAAACATTGCTGTCTGATATTAAATCATTCCATCAACCATATTCTAGACTACAATAAAACTACATCCATATTCGATGTGCCATTTTCATGTGTCTTAATGTGATAACAAGTAGGGAATCAAATGCATGCATGTACGGTCAAAAAAATGCCCTGACTATCAGAACCATTAAAATGCAATGTGCAGTGTTCATTAGTTTAGTCCGTGTATATCAACAAAAGAGATAATTTGCAGTAGTTATATGCAGTATGATTGTGAGAGTCTCCTGCGCTTTATAATAACAAACATTTTAACAATAAATAGCCTAGCCAGACTAAAATCAACAAGGACTTGTGCAGTTCGCAGGAGAAAATTTACATTAAGCCGACTACACATTTCACTCTCTGTGGGTATTATTGTCATCCTACTGCAAAAAATTCTCCTATCAAACTCACTACCCATGCGATTCCCAGCTAACAAACCACAACAACAGCATATCCCTTCTAACCGACTAGGGTTTCTAACGACCGAGCCCAAAAGGACTGCGCGGGACGGCGTGAGCAACACAGGCTGGGGTTCAAGAAAAACGGGAAATATTAACCTTGAACAAAAGGAGGAATAACCAAAAGCTTATAGAAAAATCACAACAAAACTTCCCCCTGCACCTCATTATCGCACACAGGGCGGTTTGGTGCAGGCGGCGTAACGACCGCCTGCACCAAACCCCCACCCACCACGCGCAAGGTTGCGTACCAACAATCACAGGAGAAAGAAATGCTCCGTAGGTAAAAAATTCTAGTGCTAGCAATCAAAATGCCCCCCCCCCCCCCTCTTATCATATATGCATACATCTAACAGGGTGAAGGAAACCACCGTAACTAAGACTAACCGCATCAATCTTTACACATGCCTCAAAAGGAATGGGAAAAGGTGAATAAAACTACCTGGCACGGACGTATCCGACATGGAGAGGTCTGGAAATCCTCGTGGTGGAGACACCTGTACTGAGGGTACCGCAATTGAGGAACCGGGTGAGCGCGACAGCACGACAACGACGGGCACGACAGTTAGAAAAAAAACGATAGAATAATACCTTGCCTCCCCGTGAATATATAGATATGGCCCGCACGTGGGAAGACTTAACGAATCATATGGGAAACAAATCCGTATCGGGAGGCAAAGCGCTGCTCCTTCTGCAACGGTGGAGGGCCATAGCACAAAACCATCCGCAATGATAGGCAAGGCCAACAAACTAACGGTCCAAAGTCGGAGGCCTTTTGGGTCGGAAGCCAAAAGATTAAACTCTTCCGCAATGGCGGACACTCATAACATAAATACCATCCATAAAATCAAGCCAGAAACCAAATGACTATATGTCGAAATCCTAACACTTTTCCCATCCGCCACATCAGGACCTCAAAACTCAACCCCATCCGCAACAACGGAGAGAGCGATGGTAAAAGGCTCTGATACAAAGCCGAAAGACAACCGAAACACATAAATTGAAAAGAAAGTGAAAAGCCATTCGTAACGGCGTAAACCAAATGCAAAAATTCGTCTGCAACGGCGGACAAGGAAATAACCACACCTTCCGACGAAAATACAAAAGTCATCCGCAACGGCGACGGGAAAGTCAACCCAACAAACTTCCGATTTAGAGTGGCTTCAAAGGTATTCAAAAATAATGATAAGGCTTGATTAAAAAGGAAAATTTCTAGCGTTAGAGGGAGATGTAAACATGTGGTAAACCAATTCATCATGAGAAACTCTTTCTGAAAGTTCCCTGACCAAAACAAAGCATAAAATCAAGCTAACCAAAGCAAAAGGAGGGTCCTAAATTTTTTTGGAATTTTGGGAAATTGTTGCAGCTGCAACAATTGGCGACTACCTGGTGAACCCCAGATCTCTAAATTAACTCCTTCCCAGTGCAAGACTGTCTGAATAAAATGAAATCTTCTAGACGCTTGTATTTCTAAGCAAGCCAAATAATGCATTTAAAATATTTAAAGAAGTCCATTCTTTTGGGAGATGGTAACATCAAAAGTATTGCAAGTTTGAATAACTCTTTTGAGGCCAACTAAGTGAGGTTTATTTTTCCTGTCCTCAGGTAGTTTACAGCTTGGACACCACGGGATTGTAACAGAGGGTAAACAGTATTATCCTTTTGTTCCTCATTCCCATGCCAACTGTACTTTTGTGCCTTTTGAACTTTAGTTCTTTTGATATGAGTCCTCCTGTAGGCCTTTCTTACTGAATTTTAATCCAGGATCCTCTATCCCATAGTGTCCTTTTGTGTGAACAATGTACTTCACATTTCAGTTCATGGACGGAGAGGATCTTGTGGCCATTCAGTACTTCATGTTTTGATATTTTGCTTTGATATGTATTATTTTTCTTCAAGGAGTTTTGACCCTTGATAGCTTTTTTGCTTTTCTGAATATATGACATGGGATCATTTATATATGACATACTGTTTTACTCTACTTCCTTTTTGTGGGTCTTTTGCTATCACCCCCTTGGATATTTAAGATGTGAAATGGATGGAGCCTCTAAATAGTATTCAAGACCTCTTTCACTTTCGAGTTATTTACAGGGGTTAAGTAAGACTTCAATGAATGCATTGCCAGTTAGGAAAACTGCTACTAGAAGACATTCTATACTTTAAAGCATAGTCTTTTGCTCAAGATTTCAGTTAATAAAGAACCCTGATGTTTCCATTGCAACCAAAAAATTTCCTCTTTATTCAAACCCAAAAGAAATGCTAGCAAAGCAATAAAAGAAGACAACATCAAAGCAGATAATCAAAAGTAAAAGCATCTAATCATTAAAGAACACAAAACAATTTATTTATGTACAAAACAAAAAGAAAAGACAATTATTGCCCACCCCTGAAAATCTTTAATCATGAGGAGTTAAAGGATGGGATGAATAATAGAAATGAGTCATTTAACCATGATCGAGCTGTGTTGTTTTTTAAACTGAACACATGTCTACTATTCTATAAACATTTCTTACAGCCTGAGGAAGTTGAAGGAGCTCAGGCTGAGTGTTAGTTATATAACTAGCCTTTCTTGAAGTAAGATGTCTTAATGCAAGCTCAATCAGATAATTTCCAAGGACATACTCAGCAGATTCATTTCCCTCTCCTAGCTTAGTGACATTGTGCTTCATATAAGGCTCTCTTAATATCTTCATCAGGTTTGGGCTGCCCTTCTGAGGTAACCACAAGTGTGACCAATCTGAAGCAAAGTACCCATTCAGTCTTGCTGTCCAATCTCGGTTCAGGATCATTCCATAGCCATCAGGTATGTCTGCTACTACAATATCAATGTAATGACATATCCTTTCATTTGCAGACAATCAAATCAGAACATTTTCCATATCCCCTACTACTTTGACACTAGTTTTGTCAAGTTGAGTGACATACCAAATAGTAGGTTTTAGTTTCCCATTAAGTTTTTTGCAAACTACCAGAGGCATAACATTCATCGATGACCCAGAGTCCACCAAACAATTATGCACCTTATGATTCAACATTTCAAGAGTCACAAGAAAAGGTGGAGCGCTAGTTTTCATTGTCCTAGTTAATTTGGTCTTTTCTTCCACAGGTTGGTTTTTTGTGGGCATTTGCTCTTTAATTCTGTCATCCTTTCCTTCCTCATCATCTTCCACAGGTTTGGCAGGTTCAACGAGTGGCTCTTTTTCCTATTTGCAAGTAGTGGCTTCAGGTATGTCATCTTTAGCATTCACATCTTGCCTCTTGACTTTCTCTTGCAATTCTTTAACCTTTAGAAGTATTGCATTTTCCTTAATTTCTAGGTTCTTATCTTTTGTGGCTAGAGGTGTATATTGAGATTTGAGAGCATCTTCTTCTGTGTTAAACAGTGAAGCCCCATTCCATAAGAACATTGTATCATCATCTTGCTTCTCTATGGTCTGTCCTTTTCCACCACTGTCTTCAGTCAATTTGGAGTTCAACAACTTATTCATTACCAAAGACATTGAATTCAACCATTGAGGGCACTTCTTCTCCGAGTGAGGTTGCTGGTGAAATGTACAGAAATTATCCCCCCCTATTTCTGTTATATTTATTGAGGCTAACTTTGGGGGAGGGGTTTTCCATTGGTTATTATCTTCTCTTTTCAGATAGTAGGGCTTATAAGCTTTCTAAATGTCCCTTTCTTTCTCTAGGTCTATTATTCTGTTAGACAACTTCTGCATCATTTTCAGCATTCCCTGATACTCATGTGAGTAATCCTCTTTCGGTTTAGATAGCAGTAAAGCTCTTATCCCGGTAGTCTTCTCTTTAGGTAAGTCAGGGTAGTCTTCCACACTTTCCCTCTCAACCTCTACTCTTTCGGCCTCTTCTTAAGTCTCTACCAATGTGGGTTTGGCTTTCATATTGGCAAACATGGCCAGCTCAGGACCTAGGGCCGAAGTATAATACTCAATTAAGACTTTGTCTGAGGGTCTGTCGACTTCAGAGAAGTTCTTTAGGTATATTGAAAATCGTTGAGTGAAAATATGTACCTTCTCATTCTTCTCTTTTCTTAACAAACCAAGACCTTTCATTAACGAGGCATGAGTTTTCTGGGGTGAGTATTTACTTCTGAAAATTCTTTCGAAGGTGTCCCAATTAGGAACAGAGTTTGCAAGTAAAATGAAGTACGAGGATGCTGCTGCTCCTTTCAGGGTGTGAGGGAAAAGTCTACAGACCACATCTTGATACTCCCCAGCCCTTAGCCCTTCTAATCCTAGATAAAAGCTTTGTAGGTGGTCGTTTACAACAATTCTTTCTTCGGGGTCAAACTTAGGCAACAACTTGTCAAAGGCTTGAGGCAGGTTATGCAAAGGTGGTGTAAGGTTTAAAGGAGACCTTGCTCTCCAGGATGATACTGGGTTGGGTTGATTTACATTAATTCCAGCCTTAGGCACAGCTATAAGAGCAACTTAGGGTGAGAATCGGCTTTCTTACTTCAAGGTATAACCGAAACCTGTGAGTACTTAGGTCAGGTTTACAAGCTTCAAAACATCTGCTGGCAAGGTAGTCTTAGGAAAAACAAATTTCCACGGCCAGCCATGCACTTGCGGCCCTCCTTCTAGCACCAATTCTGTTGGGGCTTGGAAATTCGTAGGCGACAGCAGTAAAGGATTCTCCCCAATCAACATTCCCAACTAGCCCGTTGACTATTTGGTATAGGGAATCCATCCGGTTTGTGTTCCGGCTACCGTAGGTCAAGGTAACAAAAACAAAGGGTTTTACTGGTTGTGGCCCGGTCCACCGAGTTTTTGTATTTTTTGACTTAATCATAATGAAATGCAAAGGCCTAATAACAATGTAGGATGATGAGGGTGTGGGGAGTGTCACAATGTGATGCGCAGGTTCTTACCTCTCGTCTTAGGCTCACACGCATCTGCATCACATATGCAAGAATGCAAAAAACTAACTAACTAACTACCTATCTATCCACCTATCCCCAGGGAGCTAGAAAGTGATTTATTTATGAGTAATGTGGATTATTCATGCCTTATAAATAGAAATTACAGGTAGCTGATATTCTTATCTACAACACATGAAAGATTAAAGATATTTTGACAATCATATAGCCAATTGTTTATTAAGCAGCATACATTACTCATAGTGGAAATATTCATGAAATAAACCGGAAAACATTCATACAAGAACATAGGTTCAATGAGTTAGAACGGTCTCACAATTAATGGACATAAAGCTGAAAATGAAATAATTCCTCTTCAACAAATCCATATCATAACATTTGAATATTCCACTAAGCTTTCTCCAATAGCAAACTGTAATTTTCTATTGCAAAAGGAAATAGTTCTTCTTACAATATGTCTTGACCAGTCTCACTGGGAAAAATCCCTCTCTTCTTCTAAGTCTTTTATATTTATACAAAAAGGTCAGACTGTTGGGCTGCCTAAAGTGACCTTTGGGCTTCCCAACCTCTCGTCTCCCAACGTTCTATTTTTCTTAAATGTTTTACAAAAATTTAGTTACAAATTATAATGATGACCAACCCTTCATGAGGAAGGGCCCACTTGACTATCCATAAACTTCCTCCATGTTGCAGCCTCATTAGCGATGCCTTCAAAAGTACAAGGTTCTAAAAACTGAATATTTTTCTCAAATTTCTCAGCTTTTTTCTTGATAGCCTCGACCCTGGACATACTCAAACGGAGCTGATCTTCAAGAAGTAGTATACTGATAGCTAGGTGATATACTTGGCTTCTCAAGATCAGATCATCCATGGCTCTAATATCCTGCACCTTAGCTTCTTCCTCCTGGAATCTCTTCTGTAATAGCTCTACAAAGGCATCATGATCTGGAAAAGCTTCAAGCCTCTCCTCCGCTTTTATCTTGCACCGGTTGAGTGTATTGAGAAGTCTTCTGAAGAATTCGGTGCATAATCCTCTTGTCTTCTTTACTATCTTCTTAAAGTCTTCAGCAGTATTGATAGCAAACTCCACTAGGTTATAGTCCCGTTTGAGGTCCTACTGGTCTTTTGCCGGTAGCTCTGCTGGGTTTTCCTCATTGTTCTCCAACCTTTCCATTCGTACAGTCAGGATCTCTAGGATGTCCTGGGACCTGTCCACAAAGTAGGATGCAGTTTCCAGGATCTCCTCCAATCGGCCGTCGATCTGCAGCACTTTACACCTTTCTTTTTCAACAGCAGTCTGCAGCTGCAACATTTTGGTTTTCTGGGTCAATACATGCTACTTGGGAGGCTGAATATCGACTTGCTGTTCTCTTGCTACTTCCAAAGCAGTGCTCAAAGTAGAAATCTACTCCTGATGTTCCTTTCTCAGCTCTTGAGTGTGCATATCATTTGCATGCAGGAGGATCTTCAGCTGGTCTTCTAGCTCCTCCACCTTCGCCAGTAGCTGTCCCTTCTCACTCTTTATATCTTTACAATCTTTTCTGTGCATTCTCTAGAGACTCCTGTGTGGTTTCCATGACCTGTATCTCCACTTGGAGGGCCTGCAACTCATATTTAGAGGATTTCATTTCTCTTTGCATATACTCATATTTTCTCTTGGGCTTGTTGCTCTCTTCCCTCTCGTGCCTCAACGTATCTTTCAATTGAGCAGAAGATTTCTTTGATTGCTCCAAGTCAATCATGATTTTGCTTACATTATCTTCTGAGGCTTGGATGAATACAGACCCGAAGCTTAGGGTAAATCTCAGATCCTGGTTGGTTCCTAAAATAACGGCTGTATCGGTTATCATTTTACCAGGTAGACCTTCAGCCTCAACTTTCCTCTCTGTCCTCTTTATTATTCTTTTTGTTGCCCTGTCATAATATACCATGTTGAAGTCAGGGACTTCCTTTCCCTTTTCCTACGCAAATGGGACCATCTTGAGCATGGGAACCCTGGGTATGCTGGTAGCAGGTACTTGAGGGGTCTATACCTCGGGGTTCTCCACCTCCTGAGTCTGCCCTGCTTCTGTTTCAGAAGCTGACTGCTGTTTCAACTTTATTCTTTCAGCTTCTTGCTTGTCGAGCTCCTCATCAAGATTTCTCTTTGCTTCCTCTGTTTATTTTCTAGCTGCTTCCTCTGCTTTCTCTATTGCTTCCTGAATAGTTCTTATTTCTTCTTCTGAATGAAGCCTTTATACAACTTCTTTTTCCAACCTATGGGATTCTTCATTTCACTTTTTTTCTTCTTCTTCAGCCTTTCCCTGTTCATCCCCTTTTCCACCTTTGGTGGCGATCTTTTTCTTGAATCTTCTCATTAGCATTGTCATGTTTGGGGCGTTTCGGAAGACCGATTCGTCCTTATCGAAATGGTGGGTATACTCAAAGTGTACCTTGTGTTCTTTACAATGATCAATAACCTTGCCTCGGGTGTCATTTCTGCAGTAGGGCATCTTCCCAAAATGGAAATTCTCCAACTCCTCTATGAATTCAGCAGCTTGTTTCACCTTGGTGAATTTGTAGCTTCCTAGCTAGAATGGCAAAGGAGGGTAGGAAGTCTTCTTATGTTTGAACAGAAAACTACCTATTCCATCTATGAACACTTGTCTGACTTCCTCCTCATGGACTATGTAATCCGTTGCATATTTGGGCAGCAGTGAAGGTGGTCTTGATCCTCCGAACATCCGGAAGTACATGCCATTTTCAGTTAAGAAATAATCCACATATTCTTCTACCACTTGCATGGATTCTTCCGACATACAGTCACACTCCTTTAGGAAAATGAGTGTGTACAGAGGCATAATGAAGTGCTCACAGACCTCTCTGTAATGGCTATGGTACTGGTGAGCCCACAATGGTCTATAAGCAGCACAAACAGACATTCTTTCCCTGTCCCAGATGCACCTGAGACCGGGGAAATCCTGGTTGCACAATATGCAGTCTATTAATATTGAACTCATGTAAAACTCTGATCTTTTCTTGGACTCTCCCTCCAAGGCTGAGGTCATGCAAGAAGAAAGACTGCTGGACACCATGCGGGCCCAATTGAAGACTGTGCCTTGAGTTGCCACATGAAAAATAATTGGTATCTGTTAACACCCGAAAAGGGTTCACTACCTCATCTACCCCATTACATGGCTCATTTGTCGATTTTCCTACCATATTTCCATAAAAAACCCATAAAACCATCTAAAAATCCTCCAAAAGGCTTAAAATGCCTCCAAAAGGCCATAAAACCCTCTTTTTCTCCAAAAATATCCAAAATTCCTCCAAAAAAGCAAAAATCTCCAAAAAGGAAGGAAAAATATAAAATAATGAGGAAAAGGAGGAAAAAACCCTAAACAACTGAAACCCTAAACAGCTAAAACCCTAACCCTAAACTGGCACTCCACCACTATAAATAAGTGATGGAGACCCCTTATTTCAGATCCACAATCACAAGTATCCTGCCTCTGCCAAAATTGCTCTTGAAACCCTAGCTCACCCTCGAGCTACTTTCACCGTGAGAGCCCCTTTTGGCCCATTTCCACCATTGGAGAAAGAGAAGGAGCAGATGGAGCTCGGAGCAACCTCTCGGATCAGCGCAACGGGCTTCACCAACCTCCACATTGGAGGTCAGATCAATAAAAAAATCATTCTTTACTTTTTGTTGTTTTGCTTCATGAACATGTTTAGATTAGTTTTTATTACTGTTTAGCATCTTTTATTTCACATATTATTGAACTGCTACTAAGGAATCCATTCTCCTTAGTAGGTTCTCATTCACACAAGCTTGGGGTAAAACCCTGGCTATAGTTTTGGCGAATCCACTGGTTTTTATTTTTATTTTATTTCTCATTTTGTCCTTTCGGCTGTCATTTTTGGCCGCCGTAAACCGTAGTTTTTTCCTTCGCAGTCGCGTCCCGACAGCATTTTTCAGGCCCTTTCCTGCGACCGGACCACGCCTTTCCAGCCCTTAGCTGTGACCCGACCATGCCTTTCCAGCTCTTAGCTGCGACTCGACCGCATCCTTTTCCCTGTTTGCTGCGCTCTGACCGCGCCTTTTATCCGTTTTACCCGCGTCCCGACTGCGCCTTTCCAGCTCTTATCCGTGACTTGAGCGTGCCTGTTTCCTTCAAACCCATGGTCCACCCATGTGTGTTCACTAGAAACCCGTGACCTGTCCGCGCCTGTTTCCTTTAAACCCGTGGTCCGCCCGCCTGTGTTCTTCAAAAACCCGCGACCTGTTCGCACCTGTTTCCTTCAAACCCGCGGTCTGACCACCGATCCGATATGACTTTTGCACTTATTCCTTCTTTTGAACCCAGCCCCTTTGCTGCCATATTTTCTGCACCTGCACAGCCATCTGTTCTACCTGCAGCCCTACAGCCTTTTTTGCAACAGCATTTTTGTCCTCCTTTACAAAATTTTTAAAAAAAAATATTTCAGCATTGTTTATTCAGATAATTTTGCATGGTAAATTTTTTTTTTTTTCCATTCAGTATTATTGATATTTAGGAAGTTGCCCTGGCACTTCTCTTCTGGGTTCATAACCTCACAAGCACACAATCTGTCACCTAATTCAAGTGAGACTTAAAAACTACTTAACTCAACCAACATTCTAACCCCACTTGGGGAACACAAAAGAATTTTTGTAGTTAGGTAGGATCAGGGGGATAGGCTTCCAAAAACACCCCTCGGTTACTTACACTTGAGACATAGTTGTTGTCCATTAGGGAACCAAAATCCCCTAGTATTTTTTGACACGGTCACAACCGGTTTATTAGAGGGCCTCTCCCTTAGGAGGGTTGAAGTCGTGAGATTGGTTCCGGAGGTCTGAGTGGGATACCGAAATCCATTCAGTAACTGAAGGGCTACCTTTCGCAGTTCTCGAGATATCCTTGTATAGGGGTATTGCGGTTAAAGGACCAAGCAGCAGATTTACCTTTCTGGACGTGTCATGAACGTGGTACCTTAGTTGCCATTCTTCTAGGATTTGACTACCCGGTGTCCCTCCCGGTAGCAGGATACCTTAGCCACTTGGATTTCCTATTTATATTGTCTGACTTGGATTTCATCACCTTGCAGAGGATATGTCTAGTTGAGTCATAATACTTCTAGTTAGGAATTTGCATGCTCCCTTACCTCCTTTTGGTCTAGTGAGTCCACCGTTTTTTATTTTTAGAAAACCTGTTGCTTGTTGGTATTCTGACCATTTCTGTTGACACTCCGCCTATTGTAGCACAGCTGTTACAGTGGGTGTTTTGAGTTGATTGTTTTCCTGAGTGCCCTATTTTTTGAGCTCTCCTTCTGCACACTCGGTTGCATTAGGGTTTTTGAGCTATTTTGTAGTTACCTCAACTCACAGAGATTTGACTCCATTTGTCACCGTTGAGTCCCCGAGACATTCTTGGCGCCTTAGAGGCGAGCCCCCACAGCACGGTTCACTTGACAGCACCCGTCATCAACACATATCATCATCACTTGATACCACTTATCATAGATCTCGAGCCTTGTCACTTGACTCCACTCGTCAGCGGCATAGGACTCCGTCACCAGATACTGACGCCCCTTATTTTACCTCTGATTCTGAGCCAGAGTCTGAGAACCCCCTTTACACTGCCCCTACTAGCCCCATGGCTGGCGTGACTCCCACTCCCATCTTGGTAGGGACCGTTGGTGGCACATCCACCACTACACCAGTTACCACACCTGCTATGGGTATGCCCTCCACGGGGCCCCCATTTACCGTTCCCCTCACGGCACCTATTCCCGCAGCGGGAATACCTATTCCCACTCCATCAGTGGCTCATACTACCCATGGTGGTGCGGGACCGTCCTATACCACCTTAGTTCCCCCATTTGGGGGCAACCTCCCTCACATGACCCCTCCACTTGGGGGCATCAGCCCCAACTTGGTCCAACCCACTACCGTGTCACATCTTTTGTCCAGTTTGCCATTCATGGCTAGCCTCAACCTTTTTGACCTAGCCAGATTAACCAATGACCCCATCCGACACGACCTTGCATGGCCTCACATGCCCACTAAGCTCCCCTCTGACATCCCTAAGTTTGAGGGCAAGACAGGTGAGGACCCACAAAACCATATCATGTCCTTCCATATATGGTGTTCCTCCAACTCCATAGTAGACGACTCTATTCACCTCCGTTTATTACAGCGCACTTTCACTGGCTCTGCTGCCAAGTGGTATATCGAACAACCCCATGGAACCCATGCCACCTTTACTTCCCTTGCCTCGACCTTCCTGCAGTTCTTCCAGTTACCTGTCCGCTATGACGCAGGCGTTGAGATCCTACTATCATGCAGACAAAACATGACTACCCACATCACGGACCACATTCATGAATGGTGTCGACGCCGTAGTTTATGCAAGATCAAGTTAGACGACCGGATCTTCCTAGATTGGTTCCTCAAATCCCTCCTTCCTATCATTGCTAAGGATGTGGCATCCGAAAGACCCCAGTCTGAAGAAGAGGCTATCCTTAAAGACCAACAGTTCGATCTCATTTACGCCCAGTCGGGTTATCTTTATACCATAATACCTGACGCCCCTCGTGACGATTCCTCCCAGCGCGATGCGCCAGGGGCATCCCACGCTGCCGACGGCATCATTGGCTGTGTCTCTTCGCAGCCTCAACCATTTTCCATAGCACGTCCTACCCCTGGACCTGACCTTTTGCAGGCTACCTCACAGTCTAGAGCAACCAACCTGTATGCTCCCATGACACATCACCACCATTCCCATGGACCCTCATGTCCACCTCAGTGTTTCGGTCATATGACTCCCGCTTACGCCCCCCCGGTCGCACCTCAGCCCTACTATCACCAGTAGGCTGTACTAGCTCCTGCGCCATCACAAGCCCAACCTCATTATTACCTGCCACAGGCAGCCCATGCGGCAAACACACAACCCCCTCCACAGCACTATCAGCAACCCCCTCAGGTTGCTACACCTGCGCAGCCTCCACCTACATATCATCCACCGCAGCCTGCTCCAGCCCCTGCGCAACCTCAGAATCCACCTGCTGTCCAAGGGCAAGTTTACGCTCAACAAAACCCGCAGCAAAACCAGAACAACCAACGCAACCAGGGCCAACAAAACCGCAGCAGAGGCCGCAATCGTGGGAAAAACCAACCGACCGAGCAAGCTGGTCAACCCCCTAATCCCCCCGCTAATAATAATGCGTCCCCTGCTAACAAAAACCCTGATCGCCCTCCCAAGTAGGCTAAAAACCCCAATTTGCGAACAAACTATCCTTGTTCTGTTTGCGGGGTCTATGGCCACTACACACATTTTTGTCCACATATGGAGCGAGTTCGGCAACTTTTGGCTGCTGATGTACAACGCCAAGGGCAGGTGGCTCCTCAAGCACCACCCAACCCGCCACAACCTCAGCAGCCACCTTTGGTGC
>LPNX011224990.1:59460-95617 GCA_001517045.1 Pseudotsuga menziesii
GCGGGGTATGAATTCCTCTCGTTCATGGATGGTTTTTCTGGATACAATCAGATCCAAATCCGAAAGGAAGACCAATACAAAACCGCTTTTACTACCCCATGGGGCACCTTTTCCTATCGCGTCATGCCTTTTGGCCTAAAAAATGCTGGTGCCACATTCCAGTGGGCCATGACCTATTTCTTTCATGATTTTGTCCATATCCTGCTCGTCACCTTGATGAACTTACAGCTCGTTCCCGAAAACGATCAGACCACTTTAATGACCTTCGGCAAGTTTTTCTGCGTTGTCGCAAATATCAGATCCGCTTGAACCCACACAAGTGCGTCTTTTGCGTTCCAGCAGGCCGATTGTTAGGTTTCATTATTTCCCAGAAAGGAATTACTGTTGATCCCCTGAAATTCCAAGCCATCTTATACCTTCCCTCTCCTCGAACGCTACGGCAACTCCAAAGTCTGCAAGGGCGATCCAATTTTCTTCGACGCTTCGTTCCTGATTACGCCACAACCGTTCACAGTTTCTTGCGCCTGCTCCGTACCCACATACCCTTTGTCTAGGATGAACAAGCAGAAGCTGCATTCGAAGCCCTCAAGAAAGCTCTCACACAAGCCCCCTTGATCTCCCCTCCGGATTTCTCTCAGGACTTCATCCTTTATGTCTCAGCATCTGAGCATGCTGTGTCCAGAGTCTTGGTTCAAGAAGACACCTCACGCCAAGAGCATGTCATTTACTACGTCAGCCATACCTTGTCCGGCCCACCCCTACGTTATCCATATGAGGAGAGACTAGCCCTAGCAGTGGTATTTTCTGCCCAAAAATTGTGACACTACATTTTACTTAGTCATACCACAGTCGTCGCCAACTCTAACCCCATGGTATATCTCTTAAACTGGCGTCTCCTGCAAGGTCGTGTGGCTAAATGGGTCATTATCCTCCAGGAATATGACCTCACGTTCCGAACACCTAAGAGCACTAAAGCCCTCGCACTTGCCCAGCTCATCACCGATCTCCCTTCCTTCATCCCGGCCCCACCTATCTCCGAGGAGTTACCCGATAATCACTTGTTCACTATCTCGTCTGATGACCCGTGGTACGACGATATCTTGTTATACCTGTGCATGCACAAGTTTCGACCCACCGTCACTCGTAATGGACATCGTTGTATCCATCACCAGGCCTCTCGCTACCTCCTCCTAGGGGATGTCCTTTACCGGCGAGGAGTCGACACAATTCTTGGTTGTTGCCTTACACTCGAGGAAGCTGAAAAGGTCCTCAATGATTGTCATAGCGGTGCCTGCGGTGGCCATTTCTCAGGGATGGCCACTGCCCAAAAGGTCGTCCGTGCCGGATACTTCTGGCCCACACTTTTCACCGACTGCATCACTGTGGTCAAGCATTGCCATAACTGCCAACTTTTTTCCCCCAAGGCCCGGACACCACTTGCTCCATTACACCCAGTCGTCACCGTTGGTCCCTTTTGCAAGTGGGCCATCGACTTCATGGAGTGTAGACCCCCATCTGCTAACGGCCATAAGTACATCGTTGTCGCCGTTGATTACTTCACCAAATGGGCGGAAGCCATGCCTACCTTCAACTGTACCACTGACACCACTGCCCGTTTCTTCTTTAACCATGTTATCACTCAATTCGGGGTCCCTAAACAGTTGGTCTCAGACCATGGCTCACACTTTGAAGATTCCATTTGGCGCGAGCTATCCACCTTCCTCAAATTCCAACACCAGTTTTCCTCGGCTTACTACCCTCAAGGGAACGGTCAAGTAGAAGTTGATAACAAAATCCTGAAAACCATACTCCAATGCACTGTTGATCAGCATAAGTCCAATTGGCACCATATGCTATTCCCTGCCTTATGGGCTTACCGTACCTCCACCAAGACCGCCACTGGTTTTACCCCGTTTCATTTAGTTCATGGTGTAGAATCTGTCCTCCCCATTGAGTGTCAGATACCTGCCTTGCATATCACCATCGAGCTTCTCCCTGATACCTCCCCCCTAGAGCAACGTCTGCTATCCCTCGAACAAGCCGATGAAGATCGTCGTGCCACTCTTCAGAATATCGAAGCTGCCAAAAACCGCTCCAAATCCAGTTATGACAAACATGTTCACCCTCGAACTTTCCACGAAGGGGACCTCGTCCTCGCCTATGACCAAGCCCACGACAAAACCGGTAAAGGAAAGTTTGAGTCCATGTGGCAAGGCCCTTACATCGTGCAGACTTGCCTCGACAAGGGGGCATACATTTTAGCTGACTCTGAAGGCCACCCTTTCCGCAACCCCCGTAATGGGTTGTATCTTAAACGTTTTTACCCATAACTGAAACCGCGATCTCATTGGTCCGCATTGTACAGTTTGCTCTCTTTTTTGTTTTTTACCATCTTTACCATAATCTGACATTCATCATTCTTGTTGTATGCCCACAGATGGACCATCTTCCAACTCATTACACTGGCTTTGCTGATGGCGCAAGCCGCTGGTCTCCCAACCTGGCTTCTGCAGCGTGGGTCTTATATTCCCCTTCCAAAGACTTGATTCACCTTGACAAAATATGTCTAGGCACCGCTACCAATAACCAGGAGGAATATGATGCTGTGACCGGTCTCCTGATCGCTACCCTCGAGATGGGTATATGTCACCTTCATGTGTTCTTAGACTCCCAGCTACTTGTCTCCCAGCTCAACAATTACTACCAGGTATGTGATCCATGCCTCTTTAGAAAATTCCTGCGTACAAAACAACTCAGCCGACAATTTGAATCCATCACATTCACACATGTCCCAAGAGCTCAAAATAGTGTCGCAGATCAAATGGCAAATAACATCCTAGATTGGCATATCAATCACACCATATAACATCTCCACCATACATCATAGCATCTCATCCAACTATATAAAAAACCAAAAAGACTGCATTGCATAAACATTTACATCCATGAACAAAAACCATAAAACCACATTTGCATCCATAGGGGAATCCACGTGCCTAATCATGTCACATCACATGAAACACACAAGGGGTATCCACGTGCCCAACATCCTAGACTACTTGCATCCATGTGCAATACAAACATATAACACATCATCAAGCGCATCCACGTGCGTACACATGATAAAACATCATAAAAAAGGTGCATCCATGTGCATATATATATATATATATCTATCAGACCAAAAAATATACATGAGCTATACATGTCCTGAGTACCCCTGTACTCAGCTATACAAAAAAAAAATGTGTATGTACATCCCTAAAGCCTCATAAGGTACAGGCCGTAGCTATAAAAATCGGGGGGAGCCCCCTACTCTCCCTAATGAGAGTCATACCCTGCATCACTGTCAGTGTCCACTGCCTCTAACTCCTCTCCTCGCTCCTCCTCCGGCGAGTCCTCATCCTATCTGGGCTCCTGTGCCCGTGCCCTGTCTGCCAATAGGGCCACCCGGATCGCGATTGATCTAAAATCTCGGGGTGCCCTCATACAATCCTGGACCACGTCCGGATCCAGGTCCCGCCATCCCTCGTCAGTCACTCCCACCAGCAGACGGTTGAGTAGCACCCGTACGGACTCCAGTGTCCCCTCTGCATCTCGACGACGCACCTCCCCCCACCCAGGAAAAGCTGGAATGGCCACAATCCCTCTGCGTGCCACATGCCCTGGCGGTGGCCTCAGACCCACATCTGCAAATCACCCATTTGTCAGTCCCAATACATCAACAATATATCATATACATAAAACTGGACAATATGATCAAATCATACATACCATCTGGCCCCCATGCCTGTCCTGGTGGCCGTGGCGCATCTGGATCTCCAGTGAAGTCCATATCCCTATATGGATAATCCTCCAGTGTCAGTGGTAGCTGGAGCCACTGCAGGTACAGCTCCTGCGTAAAGTACCGCCCAACGTCCCCGCCATCATGGCGGCGCATCATCTCTCCCCACTGCACCATACGAGGCTCCCTCAAGCCTCCCGCTCTGACCAACACCCGCGGCCGCAGTGTGGGGACCCTCTCCATAAAGAATACACATAAAAATGAACCATAGCAGAACCCCTTACCAGATTCCTTCGCTGCGGTCAGCTGTCACTGCATGCAGGTCAGGAACATCTGGCCCCACGCAAAATAAGTCCCGGCCAGTACACGCTCCACGAGCTGCATCTGACCCCCAGACACCTTCTCCGGTGACTGGGACCCCAAAATACGCACCACACATGCTGCCAACGCCCATACTGTTGGCTCCCGTAGGTCTCTCACCAAGAGTGCATTCCTATGCACCTGAGCCTCCGGCCGACAGAACCGCTCACACATGTCATCCATATCAAGGTCTGCAGACACCCGCGGCTGTGTATCTACTACCCTCCCCAGGCAGGGCAACCCCGTCAAAAAATAAACATCAGTCAGGGTGAGGTCCACCCTCTCTCCCTGCACTCGAAACACCAGTATGTCTGGCTCCCAGAAACCAACCAACCAATTCAACAACAATCTTGCTGACTGCATCATAGGCACCTCAGCAAACTTCAGCAGTCCGAAAATCCCTAGCATCGACCGCACCTGACGGTCCTCTCGGATGATGGTCATAATATCATCCAGTATCTCCCGCTCCCTCCATAGCACCTGCGGCATCCTGTCAATCACACAACGAAGTCTCATCAGACTCATCTCAAACTAATAAACCTTCCCTCTCATCCAAAAAACCGGAATAGCTCGGCCCCCAACCGCGGCTGTCAGGCCTACAGCCGTGGTCTCCGACCGCGGCTGTCAAGCCTATAGCCGTGGCCTCCGACTGCGGCTGGTAGGCCTACAGCCGCGGCTGTCAGGCCTGAACCCGCGGTCCCAAACCGCGGTTGTCCCGGTCTAAACCCGCGGTCTGCGACCGCACTTTCGACCCCCTAACCCGCGGTCCACCCACGTGGACCGTACAAATCATCCCCTGGGACCCACTACCCCCCCCCCAAACCCAAAAACAATGCAGGTATGAGTTTAACGGAATACCTGTATCTCTTGACTCCACAATCAACTGGTCAGATCCTCCAGAAATGACACCTCAGCTCTGGTCCACTGCGATCATGAGTCAAAGTCCACTAGTCAAATGACACATGTCATGTTGGGCCCACTTACTATTTATAGTCCGTTGACTTTTCTCTTGTTTGGCCATTCTGAACCTAGACGGAGTCCGTTTTCCAAACCGTTTCCACCATTGGAATCAACACGACGAAACCATCACGATGGTCACCTCGTTGCATTATTTTTTGCTACGCCATTTTTGCTCATTTTTTCGATACCAATAGTCACCTCGGTTTGCGCACCACTTCGGCCGCTCTCTGTTTTTAACACTTTTCATTTTTCCGAGCTCGTGATGATGCTTGAGATCATTTCTCGCTCTCACTTGGTACAATTTCAATACTTACGTCCCTACACCTTGCCGCATCGATTTGCGCGCCACATCGGTCGTCATCAGATTATTTCACACTTTTTACATGAGCCATCCACTCCTGTCATACTGCAAATATTTCATTATTTTGCCACCATTCATTCACCCCGCAAGGAGGCCCACCAGTGTTTCCCCCCCACCCTCAGTCCTAGTCACCATAAATTTTCCTTGATTGAACACTTCCTCCTTGCCTGGCCATTAATTCAGAGTCTTCTTATTTGCTTTTAGACTCCTTAAAATTGAAAGCAACCACGAGCATGTACTGTCCTGGGCTCGTAAAATCTACACGACAGTACCATTCTATTACTTCAGAGTCTTCTTATTTGCTTTGAGACTCCTTAAAATTGAAAGCAACCACGAGCATGAACTGTCCTGGGCTCGTAAAATCCACATGACAGTACCATTTTATATCCACACTTCTTCTAGTTCCCTAACCCATGAAGAAGTCCCCCCGTGCCTCTTGGTGCTATGATCGATCCTCTCGGCAGCACCACCACTAAGGTCGCCTTTGTTCAGAGTATTCTGCAGTCTCCTGCCATTTTTCCACAGCTTGAGTCTCCCTCAGCCCATTCACCCTCAGATCCTATACCGTTATGATCCCTTTACCACCAGTCAGTCTCATATGCTGCCCGATCATCCCCGCCATCATACTCTGAACAAAGGAAGTTTGAGTCCACCCACTCTACTTGCCCAGTTATTCCCTCCAAGTTTATCACTCCTGCCATCAGTACTATCATAGTTCGGTTTTTCACCTCGTGCTCCTGTCAAGGAAACATCATTGCCTTGATAGTTGCAGGTCTCCATCTGTCAACGATAGCCCCTCTATTCCAGAGGATAGACCTAGAGGCCCCTGCGCCTTGGACCCATCACCATATTTGGTGAGTTCCTACGGACCATTTTGCGAGGAGTCATCATTGCCTCTCCGAATAGTTTTTTCTCACATGCTCGACTTCAGCACCTTAATCGCATCGTTGAGAATCGCGCAGGACGTATATCCTTTCCATTATGTGTCGAAGACCCTGGATTTCCCCCGACTCTAGCACATTGGTGAGTCACTTTGGAACAGCCAGTTATATGTTCCCGTGGATGTCCGGGCTGCGTCAGAGATTGTATTCGGAAGCCATCCAGTTCCATGCTTCCTTGAGTACCCAGTTCAGTTCCAGATCAGTGTACCATTGCAAGTATGACCGCTGTCACTTTGATCCAGCAGCTCATTAGTTCCTTTGGAACCACATTCAGTAGCACTGTTGTCATTCCAGTGCATCAATTTTTCAGCTCAGACATGGTCAGCCCAGCAGTATGTTCCAGATTTGTGTCCCTTCTGGACCCTTATGATATCCACAGTGGATTTCTATGTATCCTACAGGTCCCCCTTTTCGGGCCTCACAGTTGTTTTTATGTATATTGATACGAGCATGGGAATGCCCGCCTCGTCCAGATGATCAGATGATTCCTCATCCATTATTGAGGTTATGTATTTTTCAGTCCTTGCAGTTGGTTCGAGATCGATTTTCCGGGCTTCAGTTGGTTCCTTCTCTTCTCCACACCCCAGGAAAAACAAATATGACTTATGATGTCCATCGTCCATACGATGAGCTCCTACCCTCGCACATCAGGGGGCAATCTGTTAACACCCAAAAAGGGTTGACTACCTCATCTACCCCATTACATGGCTCATTTGTCCATTTTCCTACCATATTTCCATCAAAAACCCATAAAACCATCTAAAAAGCCTCCAAAAGGCTTAAAATGCCTCCAAAAGGCCATAAAACCCTCTTTTTCTCCAAAAATATCCAAAATTCCTCCTAAAAAGCAAAAATCTCCAAAAAGGAAGAAAAAATATAAAATAATGAGGAAAAGGAGGGAAAAACCCTAAATAGCTAAAACCCTAACCCTAAACCGGCACTCCACCACTATAAATAAGTGATGGAGACCCCTTATTTCAGATCCACAATCACAAGTATCCTGCCTCTGCCAAAATTGCTCTTGAAACCCTAGCTCACCCTCGAGCTACTTTCACCGTGAGAGCCCCTTTTGGCCCATTTCCACCATTGGAGAAAGAGAAGGAGCAGCTGGAGCTCGGAGCAACCTCTCGGATCAGTGCAACGGGCTTCACCAACCTCCACATTGGAGGTCAGATCAATAAAAAAATCATTCTTTACTTTTTGCTGTTTTTCTTCATGAACATGTTTAGATTAGTTTTTATTACTGTTTAGCATCTTTTATTTCACATATTATTGAACTGCTACTAAGGAATCCATTCTCCTTAGTAGGTGCTCATTCGCACAAGCTAGGGGTAAAACCCTAGCTACAGTATCCATTCAAGTTTGAAGAGTCTGCCATGAGCTCTCCCAAATATTCTGTTGAGCATCAAGGCTATGAATCTGTAGGGAGCCCTCAAGCTCGCTGTATCATACTCACTGGTCGGTCTGTGTCAATAATGCTTTCCCTGCAACATCATTCTCCTAAGAGTTTCCACCAGGTCCATTTTGATGGTTTTCAGCCAATCCTCTGATAAGAAAACCTGGGCTTCTGGTAGGTGATAAGCCAACGCCACATATCCAGGGCTAAATGCAGCATATCCCTATCCTTCAACATTTCCCATGATCATTGTAGTGGTGTCTACTCGGGGCAGAATCCATCCAATTACCTCAGAGCATGGGAACATCTCTGGTCTGGTGGCAACTTTCATGAGAGAATATTTCTCTATGTTAGCATAGATGGATTCTTCTTCGAGGCCCATGTCGCGAAGCTCCCTGTGGGAAATCAATCTATATACTTTACCCCATTTGTACTCGGGTTCCACACCAGAAACACATTGAGTGTCTTCATATAGGTACTCGGTCTTTGTGACCTCTTCTACTTCTGGTCCTTGTTCAACCATAGGGGCCTTCTTCTTCTGCCTCTTGGACATGGTGGATTCGAATTCTTCCTGCCATATATAACATTGTAATATTGATAAATTCAAGTTGCAGACATTCACAAGACACTATGCAGCATTTTATTCGTTCTATGTGTATCATGACAGCAACTAGTCCATGAAGCTAGGATATAAGCTTGCATAACCCGACTGGCCTGACTAACAGGACTATTACAACCAAATGCACACTAACTTAGCATGATACAAAACAGCTTTGTCTGATATTAAATCATTCCATCAACCATCTTCTAGACTGCAATAAAACTACATCCATATGCGATGTGCCATTTTCATGTGTCTTAATGTGATAGCAAGTAGGGAAGCAAATGCATGCATGTATGGCCTAAAAAATGCCCTGACTATCAAAACCATTAAAATGCAATGTGCAGTGTTCATTAGTTTAGTCTGTGTATATCAACAAAAGAGATAATTTGCAGTAGTTATATGCAGTATGATTGTGAGAGTCTCCTGCGCTTTATAATAACAAACATTTTAATAATAAATAGCCTAGCCAGACTAAAATCAACAAGGACTTGTGCAGTTCACAGGAGAAAATTTACATTAAGCCGACTACACATTTCACTCTCTGCGGGTATTATTGTCATCCTACTGCAAAAAACGCTCCTATCAAACTCACTACCCATGCGATTCCCAGCTAACAAACCACAACAGCGGCATATCCCTTCTAACCGACTAGCCTTTCTAACGACCGAGCCCAAAAGGACTGCGCAGGACGGCATGAGCAACACAGGCTGGGATTCGAGAAAAATAGGAAATATGAACCTCGAACGAAAGGAGGAATTACCAAAAGATTACAGAAAAATCACAACAAAACCTCCCCCTACACCTCATTATCGCACATAGGGCGGTTTGGTGCAGGCGGCGTAACAGCCACCTGCACCAAACCCCCACCCACCGCGCGCAAGGTTGCGCATCAACAGCCGTGGGAAAAAAAATGCTCCGTAGGTAAAAAATGCCAGTGCTAGCAATCAAAATAACCCCCCCCCTCTTATTATATACGCATACATCTAACGGGGCGAAGGAAACCACCGTAACTAAGACTAACCGCATCAATCTTTACACATGCCTCAAAAGGAATGGGAGAAGGTGAATAAACCTACCTGGCACAGACGTATCTGACGTGGAGAGGTCTGGAAAGCATTGTGGTGGGGACACCTGTACTAAGGGTACCACAGTTGAGGAACCGGGTGAGCGCGACAGCACGACAATGACGGGCGCGACAGCTAGAAAAAAAATGATAGAATAATACCTTGCCTCCCCATGAATATATAGATATGGCCCGCACATGGGAAGGCTTAACGGATCAGACGGGAAACAACTCCGGGTTGGGAGGCAAAGCGGTGCTCCTTCCGCAACGGTGGAAGGCCATAGCACAAAACCATCCGCAACGATAGGCAAGGCCAAAAAACTAACAGTCAGAAGTCGGAGGCCTTTTGGGTCGAAAGCCAAAAGCTTAAACTCTTCCGCAATGGAAGACACTCATAACATAAATACCGTCCATAAACTCAAGCCAGAAACCAAATGACTATACGTCAGAAGCCTAATGCTTTTCCCATCCGCCACGTCGGGACCTCAAAACTCAACCCCTTCTGCAATGGCGGAGAGAGCGATGGTAAAAGGCTCCGATACAAAGCCGAAAGACAACTGAAACACATAAATCAGAAAGAAATTGAAAACCCAACTGTAACGGTGGAAACCAAATGCAAAAATTCATCCGCAACGACGGACAAGGAAATAACCACACCTTCTGACGAAAAGCCAAAAGTCATCCGCAATGGCGGCGGGAAAGTCAACCCAACAAACTTCCGATTTAGAGTGGCTTCAAAGGTATTCAAAAATAACGATAAGGCTTGATAAAAAAGGAAAATTTCCAGCGTTAGAGGGAGATGTAAACATGTGGTAAACCAATTCAGCATGAGAAACTCTTTCTGAAAGTTCCCTGACCAAAACAAAGCATAAAATCAAGCTAACCAAAGCAAAAGGAGGGTCCTAAATTTTTTGGGAGTTTTGGGAAATTGTTGCAGCTGCAACAGACCTTTGAGGACGCGCAAATCCAGGTCATCGCACTGTTAGATCCTCTTGAGGGTCCTAGATACATTGAACCTATCCGAGCAGAGGAAGAGGCATGTAACATGGAGAGTCTCTATCAGATGACTGCGAACCAGAGTGACTACATCAATCCAACCACAGAAGGGAACATTAGTTGGCAATGCGACAGCTCATGCGCATCGGATTCGGATGTTGTTCTAGAGAAATGGCAGAACAGACTTTACGAAGTCTCAACACGCAGATGTGTGTACATGACTAAGTCACTACGATGGATTGGCACAGAGATCAACGAGATTCCATCATTTCATGGTCTAACAGATATCCAGGACTTTCTCATGCAATTTGAACAACAAATTCCTCACGAGCAGAGGATCACAGCTATGGACCTTGCAGTACGAGACACACCTGCAAGATGGTGGTATGCACATAAAGAGAATATCGCATCATGGGATGATCTTAAGAGATTGATGGCGATCAGATTCTCTACCGACAGAGAGTATGTCTAGCAGAGATACACAGGAGAAAGTGACCCCAGGTCACATATTCAAGCATGTGAATGAAATTGGTCGGACATTCTCGAGGATGAATGGGTTCACCGATTCATTCATACTTTGGACACAGTTCCACAAAACTGGTACACAGAGACTGAATTGTGCAAGGGAATGACTACATGGCCACTTATGATAGACAACTTTATACTCACCTTTGCTTTTGAATCTGAGTATCCAAGTGTTGATCAGGCCCTAGATGTAATAAAGATTAAGATATTTGAGGATTGTACCATATCAGTGTTAGCTCAACCTGAGTGGGCCATTCAGTTAGAAGAGGCACTAGAGTGTTATAACTTTGCATCAGAACCAGAGGAGGAGGATGAGGATCCTCGCAACATCAACATTCCGGAGTCAGAGGCATTAGAGGAAATTTGGGGTATAAAATGGGCCTTATAAGAAAACGTGCCAAAATAATTTTTTGTGAGTTGGAATTCAAGAACCAATAGAATTTCAATAAAATAAGTCAACCATACTGGTTGAATTGACATATTTGTCATTAAAAAAACTACCTTTTTTGTTCGTATTTTCGACATATCTCATTGTGTTTTTACTCAAATTTTGATCAGTAGAGCTTGTTGGATGTGAAATTTGATTCCGCATACAACGAGTACCCACATTGCATACATTTGACGAACCCCGCTACCCCAAAAACAAGAAATACCTGAAAAAATGTGATGATGACATCATCATCACATTTTTTAGGTATTTCTTGTTTTTGGGATAGCGGGGTCTGTCAAACGTATGCAGTGTGGGTACTCATTGGATGCGGAATCAAATTTTGCATCCAACGAGCTCTCCCGATCGAAATTTGAGTAAAAACATAGGGAGATATATCGAAAATACGAACACAAAAAGTAGTTTTTTTCTTTCTTCCTCCAAAATTAATCAATATTATTTTATTATTTTAACTATTATTTTATTATTTTAACTATTATTTTATTATTTTCCTTAGGAGGCCCATTTTAGACCCCAAAATTCCTCTAATGTAAACAGATCAATATTGGCACAGACACAAAACCAAAGTTTGCCTCTATTGGAGACTATTGGAATGATGAAACAGTTGGACAGATTGCAGACTTGCTACATGATTACCAGGACCTATTTCCCACCAAGTTCACAGAGATGAAGGGAATAGTTGGAGACTTGGGAGTAATGAGGATACCATTGAAAGAGGATGCTAGACCAGTCAAGCAGCGTCCATATAGATTAAATCCGCGCTACAAAGAAAAATTTAAGGATGAGATTGATAAGATGTTAGCGGCAGGCATCATTGAGCATGTAGAAGAGAGCGAATGGGTTAGTCCCATGGTCGTGCAAGAATATAAAACTAAAGGAGACATCAGGATCTGTGTCGACTTGCGTAAACTCAATGACGCATCGCTTCATGATCCATTTTCGACACCTTTCACTGATGAAGTACTAGACAATGTGGGAGGACATGAGGTCTACTCCTTCACTGATGGCTTTTCAGGCTATCACCAGATCAGAATCCACCCAGAAGATCAACATAAGACCAATTTTGCAACAGAATGGGGCTCATTCCAGTATACGGTAATGCCCTTTGGTCTTAAGAATGCACCAGCTATCTTTTCTAGAGTAGTAGTTGCTGTATTTAAAGAGTACATCCATAAATTCTTAGAAGTTTATTTTGATGATTGGACTGTATTTGGATTAATTGACAAGCACATAGGATATTTAAGACCGATGTTAAAGAAATGTAGGCAGTACCATATTTCTCTAAACTTGAAAAAATGTATATATCTAGTGTGCCATTTGGTATTTTGTTGGGTCACATTGTCTGCAGGCAAGGCTTGATGGTAGATCCCATAAAGATTGCCATCATTGTAAATATTCCAGGACCCAATTCAGTCAAATAATTGAGGATAGTACTTGGTCATACTGGGTACTACAAAAAATTCATCAAGGGATACGCAAAGATTACAGCACTGATGGAAAAACTGTTAAAGAAAGATGTAAAATTCCTATGGAATGAGGAATGCCAGCAGAGTCTAAACACACTTAAAGAGAATATGGTTACAGCACCCATCTTAGTATTTCTAGACTGGACTAAGCCATTTCATGTACATGTGGATGCATATGGCATCGCACTAGGGGTTGTTTTAATGCAACCAGGAGAAGGAGGTATCGATCATCCTATTGCATACTCCAGCAGAAAGCTATTGACAGCAGAAAAGAACTACACTATGACAGAAAGAGAAGGCTTAGCTATGGTGTACGTGCTACAGAAGTTCAGGCACTACCTGTTGGGTGCCTCGTTCAAGATGTTTACTGACCATTCCGCATTGAAGTACCTGGTCAATAAGCCAGTGTTAGGGGGACGAATCTGCAGATGGTTACTCCTATTCCAGGAGTATGACTTTGAAATCATTGTCAAACTAGGAAGATTGAACGCCGAACCAGATCATCTGTCGTGGATAGACTCAGGAGAAGAACCAAGTAATCTAGAGGACAAATTGCCAGATGCGCAGTTGTTTTCTATTCAAATTGCAGACGATTACTATGCTGATATCATTCACTTTCTCACTACAAGATGGGCACCTAATGAGTTTACCAAGCATCAAAAGAGGCAGTTGGTTGTTAAAGCAGCAGACTTCACCCTGATCGTAGGACAGTTATACAAGTTAGGTCCACATGAATTCCTGTGTAGATGTGTGATGCCGCATGAAAAAGAGGCTATTATTAGAGAAGCACATTCCGGTACCGCAGGAGGTCATTTCGCAGGAAAGCCGACTACGCAGAAAATCTTGACCACAGGATTATGGTGGCCTAATTTGCATAAGGATACTAAGGAATTTTGTAGATGCTGCGATATCTGCCAAAGGGTAGGAAAACCCTCGCGGAGAGATGAAATGTTGCTGCGACCACAGATTACACTGCGTGCATTTGACAAGTGGGCTATAGACTTTGTGGGTCCTATCAACCCACCAGGAAAACGAACTGGTGCGAGATATATCATCACTAGAACAGAGTACCTCACCAGATGAGCAGAGGCCAAAGTAGTAAGAAATTGTGATGCTGCTACAGCCGCACAGTTCATTTTTGAAAACATTATCACTAGATTTGGATGCCTAGTAATTTTGATGAGCAATCAAGGCACACACTTCTTAAACTGCACCATTGAGGCCTTGATGGAGGAATTCTAGATATAGCACCATAAGAGCACTCCCTACCACCCGCAAGCTAATGGTATGGTGGAGGCCTTTAACAAGAATCTAGAAAACGCTCTTACTAAGATCTGCAACAACCAAAGGAATGATCGGGACCTCAGGGTTAATGCTGTGTTATGGGTGTATAGGACGACATGTAAGAAACTTACAAGACATACACCTTTCATCTTGGTGTATGGACAAGAGGCTGTTATGCCTGTGGAAAATATTCTTCCTAGTTTAAGAATTTCTTAGATCACCAGGATGGCTGATACAAACACGGTGCATGAAAGGCTAGCGTAGCTGCTTGCCTTAGAGGAAGACAGATTCATCGCCGGATTCCATCAGAAAGTGCAAAAGGCACGAGAAAAAGCTTGGCATGAAAAACACATTAAGAGTAAGACTCTTCAGATCGGAGACCTAGTACTCCTTTATGATATTAAATTTATTAAGTTTCCAGGGAAGTTCAAGACGCATTGGTTGGGGCCATACCAAATTCAGCAAGTTACAGAGGGAGGAGCCGTTCAGCTCAGCAAACTGGATGGGGAGCTTCTTCCCATGATGATCAATGGCAGTAGGGTTAAGCTCTATAGTGACAGCCACTCCATACCCCAGCCTTAACTCAGACAGCTAGAAGGGTGCAGATGTCCAATGTAGTTGAAAGGAGGCATCGCACCGGGAATTAGTCTACACCGGCAGGTATTCTAAGTATCAGGAATCGCATAAGGACGGTTCATTTTAAAAAAAAGCACTTAATTTTGTTTGAACAAGTGATGCGGTGTGGCATTGCAGCAGCGCGATGTTTCTCCGTGCCACGTATCTAGTTTGCAATGAGACAGAGGGCCAGTCAAGTCGCCTTCTGATAGGTAGTTAATGAAGAAATGACTGGTATACCTTACCGTAGATTTGGCAGTAGCATATTAAATTTTCCAGATTTGGAAAATCTTCGACGAGACCGGCGCCTGCATACACACACTTTGGGGGAAATTTGATTGGATTTCAGCATTTAATGAGGATCGAAATGATGGGTGTGGTCTCGTCCAAGCAATTAATATGATCGACGGGTTCATCCTAGATGACCGTTGCATCTGGGATCATCGCCTTCGGCATAAAAGTAGAAATTATTCATTTGGGAGGGTTACATTTGCAAAGAGCCGAGAGCTATAGAGTGCATTGTTACGTTTTCCCTGTGCAGAGCTAATTCTGTTACAGAGTGCTGTAATTTCCATAGTTTGAAGCCATTACCAATCGAAAGTATTCCACCAAGTGGGTTCTGTCCGAGGAGGAACCTATAGAAGTGATTTTGGAAAGGTTCGAGCGTGGAGGCCTTGTGTCCGCTATGGAGACACCACCCAGGAGTATGAAACCAGGTTCATCACAGACCAGACAGCTGCCAAGGATGAGGAGTCAAGCATAGGATGTAGAAGATGTCATTAAAGTCTCTGCTAAAGAGAAGAAGAAAGACGAGCCGATCACTGAAGATAAGAAAGCAGAGCAGCGAAATGATGAGAAGAAATCTCCCGCCAGGAAGAAAGTAAAAATGAGAAAAAGAAAGCAACGAGAGAAGGCAGCTGACCTATCTGATCAACTAAGAGAAGAACCAGAGATTGCTGAGGCAAAGAAATGAAAATCTAGAGATCAGAGGCAGCATGAGTGCCTGGAGCGATTTGTTGAGAAGAAAAGCGAAAGGGAAAACAAACTGAACAAGCAGAACTCCAGTGTGTAAACCAAGGCTTGTTCTCGGAATGGAATATTTGAGAAGGCTAGAGGATACAGACTTTCCTTGTGATAAAATTTCTAACACAGATAAAGAGGAAAGGATATCTGTGGAATGCTTCTCAAAAGCTTAAGATCCTTCAGGTCTCGCAAGCGATGTGAAAGAGATCATGACAATGACGGAAGGAAAGATAAGAGAGCCCAACGAACTAAGTTACAAAACCTATGGAGAACGAAGTCGCAGGACTTCGACAGAAACTTACAAAGACCTCACAGGAAGCCAAGGAGAAGCTATAGCAGGAGAATCCCACTGGTAGTGGCTCGGGGACGAGCCACAAGTAAGTGTTAGGGGACTATTGGAGTAGAGTCCTGCAGCTACAAGAGAAGCTACCATTTTGGCGGATAGACAGTTTTGGCAGAAGATGAAGAGATAAGGTAAAGCTACGACATCGTAGCATGTTTCTAGCTGTAGAGAAGAGCCGAAAACCGTGACTGTTGGGACAGGGAAGTCAAGAAAGATGACAGTACCTGAGTGGCTGAGAGGAGAGAGCTCAGCCACTGCATTGAAGGCAGCAATGGAAGATAGGAGGGCTTAGCTACCCTCATAAAGGAAAAGGAGCGATGTTACGGAGAGAAATTCCTATGGCTTGGGGTACCACAACAGACAGCTAGACTCCAAAAATCAATCTTTCCCAATATGCAATAGAAATAAAAACATCTAACACTAAAGGATGGAACCTCGTACCTTATTTTGGATGGTTGAAGTAGATCCCCATTGAGCTTTCCAATATTCAGTTTGAATTGTTATAGCACCTCCTCAACAACAAGTAAACAATACAAGCATACTATATTTCATGGTGTTAGATATATTCTAGCATATATAATCAATAATGTATAAGCATTTGACATATTCCAATGGATGCAACATTCATTCAAATACACATTACTGGACAGGAAAAGATATTTCTATTAATATGAATCAGAGATTACAAGTGACAACCTCTGACGGCACGTCTGCGGACCAGAGAAACTGAATCCCCCACTTGGGCCTCCACCACCTCAATCCTCCATCACTCCGATAGCAAGCTCACTAACACAGACAAGCTTGGGAAGAAAACAACAGTGCTCCAAAGGGACAAAGGGATGCAGACTCAAGTATAGTTCTGGCAACAATGGACTCTAGTTTCGGTACTCTCAATTCTCTCTTATGCTTTCAATGTCTCAATGGTTCCTTATATAGCTTTCCAAAGTGATACTGAAAGGTCGAATCCGTGCGATCTCAAGGCATATGGAAGGCCAGGAGTCATATGAGTCGGATCCAAGTCAAGGAACAGTCCAACAGTTTTGGATTATGTACACATCCCGATGTACATGACTATAGAGGGAATATCCACGTATGTACGCGGTTATCGGGGAAAAGGCCGCGTATATCATTTTTCTAATGTTTTTAGGGATGGTCAATGATACATCAAAAGACAATAAATGGTCCATAGGGAATAATGAGTCTTCAGCGAGATAGGGGAAGGCCATACAATGTGTGATTCACCTAGTGTGGTGAAATCCGCTATAACAAGCGATGAGGCCAAGGTATTGAAGACGAAGGACAGAAGAAGGGAAGCGGTGCATAGTACCCATGGTCAGTGCCAGGAAGCATGGAAGACTACAGAGAGTAGTGGTGTGACGAAAAGCAGCTACCCTAAGTACAGATATGTCGACTGTCACTAGTTAGGGTTTTCGGTTACTATTGGGACAGGCCCACAGTGTTGTAATGGAAAGAACATTAGGCCGCCTATAAAGGGATGTAATTTGTATTGTAAAAGGTTATCTAGTTAGTCCTTCTGGAGTTATTTAGCCATTGAGTCTGTTAGCTCACAGTTACCTTGTATTGTAAAGAGCTGAGCTCTGGTTCTGCTATCAGCAGTAGTTATCTTACTATAACCAGTAGCTAGCTCATTGAGCATGTATGTAACAATCCGAAGGGATTGACAGAGAGAGAGAGAGAGAGAGAGAGAGAGAATATTGTAAGAAGGAAATATAGAGATAGAGAAGAGATCTAGGAGAGAAGGGCTCCAGGCAGTGAGTGCAGAGTTACCCAGATGATCTCTAGCTGCATATGCGGTGCAGCAGAACTGTGTACTCTCTCAAGATATAATAAAACACAGTTCTATGGACGTAACTTCTACCCTGGAAGTGAACCACGTAAAATCAGAGTGTTATGTGATTGATTCATGTGATTGTATTTACTTGTTGTATCTGTCACTCAATACATGAACTTTGCTTACAGTTTAATGTATGTATGTTTTATTCAGTTCACAGCATTATAGAAGGATAAATGAATGTTGAAGTCTTTAAGTATTTTGTATAAGAGTTTGTCTATGTTCCACTCAAGACAGTTAAGAGTCACAATATAAAGCATCCTTGTGTGTTGAGTCCTGTAAGTTGAACACCAGTAATGTTAAGTGTGCTGAGCCGTAGTGGTAGGATATCGCAGGGAGGCGATATCGCACCATCAGAGGAGCTAAGGTGCGCAGTATCGAAGGTTGAGGATCAAGCATAGGAGAGAGTTACGTGTTGGCCACGGTGCGATGACGCGATAAGGGCTAGAATCATCGCAAGTTAGAGGAAGTTGTGCATCGTGGAGAAAGAGAGACCTCGAGGGCTAAGAGGAGCTGTGAGACGCACACAGGATGCTACAGAACCTGGTTGAAGACACTTGAGTCTTTGGCTAACCCATTATAATCACTTCAGGTGAGACTTCAGGCCGCCCCGCGGTCTGTCACCGAAAGGGCCAGTGAGCTAGGGGTGTTGTTGGTACATTACAGTAAACCTGGGTCTACCCATAGCGAACCAACAACTCCTCATCAACATCTTTGTCGGGGATAAGGGAGTCTTTGTCACTTGTATCATGATCCAAGATATACTTGTCCTCATTTTCATACTCATCTTCTTCAGAGAAAAGGTCACAAGGTAGTAAACCTTCCAGATTGTCATCATTATATGGAGAACACATAGGAGTCCCATCATGTATATTACAGTTTTCATCATAAGTTTCACTATAATATTTTGCAATGGTTTCATCCTCACGATTGTACTGTTTAGATGGTAACAAAGGGTAGGCCTGGCATACCATGTATATATGATCAGGCTCACTTGAATTTGTTTCCTGATTACTGACCTTGGGAAGTCCATTTTCCATGACTTGATTTGCAACATGACAAGTGATTTCTTGGTGGAATTGTTCACAGGGTCTACACCATGGAATTACTTCTTCTACCATGTTAGCTGAGTCTAACTGGCTTGGAATCCTAGGCTCTTATTGAGGAAACTTCTTTTGATACATCGGATTCTGCCTAGGCTGAAAGTTCCTAGGTCCATTATTTCTTTCCATTTTGATTATTCTATTGTGCATAAGATTTAATTGTGCAGACTGATCTGCCATAAGTTGGTTTTGACTAGTAACCAAGTCTTTTATCATGTCTGTTACCTTTTCCATGGGATCTTTAGAGGCTCCCTTTTCTTCTGATTCAAAGGCTTTTCCCTTTTCTTCATTGTATGAAGTGTTTCCGCTAGTGTAACCTAGAATGTTGGATTTGCCTGAAGACTGTATATTCTTTTCTATTTTCTCAGCCAATTCCTGAGCAGTTTTTAGATCAGTCGGCTCTTTGTCCCTTAACTGGTACCTCAAATCACCAGTGAAAGCTTTGATGTAGGATATGAGGATGGAGGCATCCCTTGGCTTGATTTCTCTAGGGAGGTCCGCAACCACACGCCTGAACTTAGTATTAAATTCATCAATGGTTTCATTCTCCATCTTCTTTATGTTATGGAGGGCAGCAAGCGGATGTCTTGGTTCTTTCTTTCCCCCCCATTTCTTCTTAAAACCCTCTAGGAATTCACTAAGAGTTTTATATAAATCATCATCTAGGTCGAAGTACCATTCTTCAACATCATCTTCCAAGGATAAAACAAAGAGCATCATTTTGACATCATCATGGTCATGGGCAGCATCATTGCAATAACTGACCAGGTGCTTTTCAAACTTTTGAAGGTGAGACTTGGCAGTGATGGCATTATTGCCTTGAAATATGGGGAGCTTCTTGATATCATCATTTAGAATGTCATGAGGACTACCTACTATCTGACAAAAGTCAAGGGGTTTGTAAAATTCCGTCATTACTTGAGATTAGTGAACATGACTCTCTACAAATATGTGATGGATATCTGAGAGGGATTGGTCTCCTAAATCTTCAAGGTTTCTATGAGAAGTCTGCCTATTCAATATTTCCCTAATAAACCTTTCAGGATCAGGGAGAGGATTGAATAATTGTCAGAGGTTTCTTCGGGAAGAAATTATTGAAGGGATGTTAGACAGTGGAGTCGCCAGATGGATCGAGTTTTAATTTTTATGTTTTTTAAAGACTGGATCAATCAAAAGTTTTTATCTTTTTAGTTGTTTAGAAAAAAAGTTAAGCTAAGTCGTACTCGGGAATAAAAATATTTATCCCCGGTAACGGCACCAAAAGAATTGTTGCCACCTTTCACACACTTGGGTCACGTGGCAGAAATATTCAAGCCACTCGGTGTGTCCTTGGGGGCAAGTCTCGAGTCAAGGATGTCACCTTGTTCTTGACTCCTCCGTTTAGGCTCAACTCCTAACGGAGCCAAGGGGGGTAGACCCTATTAAGTTACTAAGGATAATTACTTAGTGTTGTGATGTTAAACTGATTGAGTTACTTAGGAGTTTGCAATTTAACTATAGATTATCAAAGATGGCAAGATACAAAATATGAACACACGAAAGCACAATGCTGAGACACAATATATATATAAAACAAGAAAATAACCAGTGCCTTAGAATTGAGTCAAAAAATAGAAACAATGTACTTGCGCGTGCTTGGAGTGAGTGTTTTGCGATTGCCTCTTGGTATGTTTTAAGTTAAAATTGAAGTGTGAGTTGTTTAAAATTAGGCAAAGGGGGGACTCCAGATATACCCTAGAGTACTTGGAGTATGTCCAAAACTAAACCTTCATGGCTACCCGCAAGGAATATGTGGGATGAAATGGAGTATCTGGGGCTATTGTTCATAACACACCCATTAGGGTGTGACAGAGATCGGCACCCCGAGGTCACTTTTTAGAAGTTCCTGCTTCTTTTGGGTATTTTTCCACCATGATGGTTCGATCTAGGTGTTGGATTTTCACCTGATGGTTTGTCAATTGGGGAGAGTGAGTGCTAATTATACTAGTCGCTCAACTACTTTTGATACAGCTTGATTGATTGGGCGAAACGCAGCCAAGTGCAGAGCATACACACCGAAGTCTTGTAAATTTTAGTAAATTTTACAATGGGTGTTCTTGTTAAAAGAAAACCCTCCAGGAACCTCTTTCGATCCAAGTGGATCTCAATCAGGGAATCAAGGAGGGGTTAATTTTATAATGCTTACTGAAACAAAAGATGATAGAAAATGAAACATAAAATATGAGAAAACCACAATTCTCTAATTAGACTACCACGGACCTTTCTTCACCTTTCGGCTCAAAGGAGGCTCGTGGGGTAAGTATTAAAGTTACTTTGAAAAAACAATAGAAATGGAATATGGAATTGATTTTATGTAAAATTATACTACCCTATAGATTAATACTACTCTAGATTAAAAAGGATGAATGAAAAGCAAAAAAAAGGACACAGACGCAAATCCCCCCAGGGGGGGTGGGGAATGGGCTCGAAAGAGCCTATTCAAAAAATATTTGTATTAAAAATGGTTACAATATCAGAGAACTGATATAATTCCTCTTTATCTTTATATAGAGTGAAACCAAGAGCTTACAAAGTGTGAAAATTAAAGGTTTTAGTCAAATGGGAGACCCCTGGGGGGATTTGAACGCTCCTGAGGCCACTTTCAAACAACATCTTCCTTTATTTCCTGTCAAAAATGATAAAAAATATCAATAATATTATATTAAAATATTCCCAAAATCACTCTGAAAGTACCTTTGGGTCAGCTTACTTTTAACCAAAAAAAGGTAAGCTGAAAACTAGCTAAACAGGTGCAAAAAGGAACCAAGGAAAGAAAGCTTTCCTTGGGATATTGGATTGATTTTTGTGATGCCAATTAAATATGCACTTATTTCTGGATTTAATCTTTTTAAAACAGAAAAGGAAATGTAGATCATGCAACCTACTGATTTTCTTTACTTAGCATGCAAAATGGACGATTTCCTTATGCTAGATCTAGAAGGCTTAATGATACTTTTAAGAATTAAGATCTAGACTATGAGATTTGAAATAGAATATATATGTAAATTTTACTTTGATATAATAGATCCAAATGATAACAAATCTTTCAAACACAGTAACTAGGTAAGAAATTTGATTTTGAAGGAGGAAAAGGAGAAGAGAAGTGCTTGTTGCTGAAGCAGATCTGCAATGTAAACTTGTTAGTGGAATATAGAGGGTCAATGTCTTCACAAATATTTTGGATGTGCATTGGAGTCAAACTAGATCCACAGCTCGTCCAGTCCTTATATACACAGCTCGTCCAATCCTTACTACCTGAAAGCTAAACACACAATCCTGCACGAAACCTCATGAGATCTGGATATATATATGAAAAAGAGACAAGAATTACATGCAAATAAACTTATTAAACATGTATAATCAATATCTTCTAACATATATTCTATGAGATATAAGAAAAACAAGTAACCTTACTTGCCCAACTATACTCCTATTGATTCAGCTGAATCGTTCAAGCCAGACAAGGTTCAAATGCAGAAATTGAAAGAAAAGTCGGCAACATCAATAGCCATAAGACAATGCTTAATCCACACATATGAGAGAATTACACCATTTGGCCTCCAAATCTTCTTTATTTCAATAATCAAAAGATTACAACAATATTACAATAGCAAGCCCTTCAATCCAACTCTAACCAATGGAAGAGGAGGCTTATGCTTGGATATATACAAAAACAAGGAGATCCAGCCCAGGGGGGTGCAAATCCCAAGGAGATAGACCAAATATGCTAATGGAGAGTCCATCAATGCCTGATGTGTGTCTAACTAAGACAGATCTGAGTCTCACTGAGTGCAATTGTCAATCGGAGAGTTGATCTGACTGACACCTCAACCTGTTGACTGAAGCATCCACCAAAACTCATCCAGATGAGCCAAAACATGTTGAGGAGAGAGGGAGGGTGAAATTCCCCATAAAGGATGTTGGATATCAACTCTAGATCTGATTTGATCACCTCCTTCAGTCAAGGATTTGTCATATCCAGTCAATCTGCTTCAGATCTGACATATTTCAATCAAATCGGCTGAGAATCCACTGATCTATGATTTTGGATTTGCTCCATTATTCATCAATTTATTAATTAAAATAATCAATAATTCATTTTTGGGGCTTTCTGATCTGAGTGATGTAAAATCACTCAAAACTAGGAAATAGTGGGTCCATGGGTTTACATGGTGCTCTTAGCTTGAAAATGAGCACCTACATGACTGAAACTGATTATTTGGCCCACTTTTATTACAAAATCAATTTTTCCAATTAAACTATTAAAAAATAGCCTAACTTTTGGAAAAATTAAAATTTTAATAAAAAACACTGAAAAAACTAAAAAATTGAAAAATTGAAAAACACCTAGGGGGACCTAGACATGTTCATATGGCTCGACCATGATGTCTAGCATGCTTATACATTGACACATAGACTCTAATAACCTCAATAGGCCTAAATGCCAAGCCGACCACCCCAACTTTGGAGGTATGGAGTGAAACTCAGAAATTATTAGTCGTTTATTCAACAACCAATAATAACCACGGGAAAAAACACCCTGGGATGATCAGATTGACAAATAAATTCTAATAGACCGAGTCTTTTACAGACACTATAATGCTAGAACATTTATTACAATTCCCTCATGGGGTATGAACATGTGATATAGTACAACAAGCACTTCCTAGAAGTACTTCCAAAGGTCTTCTGAAGTCCAAACAAGTTAACCCTGTCCGGTTCACCAGGCTCGCTTGATAAAAATACACTAAGTACAACTTAGGTGGTAACACGCACAGAGTCAAATCAGTAATAAATGAGGATAGTTAAAATCAGTTAACCAGTGATGCTTGGTGAAGCAACTCACATTTATGGTTGATCCAATTGTTGTATTGATAGTATTGATGATGGATTCAAGTACTTAATGCATGATTTGGTCATGATAAGGTAAATCAGATCATGTTGATTTGGTAATGATGATTATGGATCAACTTAATGCTATATGAAGGGGCTCAATGTAGTTGAAAGACACCATTGTGCAGATATTGAGCTAAGTTGCAGAGTTGCAGAGTGAGTTGCCAAGTGAATCCAAGTTATCTGAGTGAGTTTCTAAGTACATAGAGGGTGTGTGACTGATAAATATTATGGGGCATTGCTGGGGCATGCAAAGTGACCCAGTCATAATAGACATTTTGAGTGAACGAGATTCACCAATCAGACCGGTAACCATAGTGGAAGAAATTTTTAGTATGTCAATAGGATCATCATCGATGCTGAAGAAGAAGTGGAATGGTTAGAAGCATAGCTCTTTGGCTCCACAGAAGAGGCAGCCAAGAACATCTATAAGGGAAATAGAGGAAACTTCACAGATGGGGCCATAAAGCTCAGGAGTTGTAGAGTCATTAGCTCGAACAAGGGTGTCTGTTAAGGACATCCTTTTGTACATACCTCCCAATCAGCTTGGTGTGCAGCCTCGAAGGCTCACCAAAAATCAAAAGTCCCAGCCAAATATGCCGATGCTACCACAAGGGATGGTATGAACTACATATATTGTGCTTGCGCTGATGCAGATGAATTATGATGACCATGATTTGCAGCTCGCATGGAAGGATGTTGCAAATAATTTGTATGTGTCAATGATAACAGTGTTGGTTTATCCCACAATACTGAGAGGGGGGTGTTAACCCAAAAAATTCCCCACTCAGATCTACATGGCCTACACCACCCAAGGACACCCATGTACGACCCTCATTTCACCCCATTGGACCCCACACCCTCAAAAAAGCTTAAGAATGAGCAAAAGGGCTTCAAAACCCCCAAAAAGAGCATAAATAGTTCTCATAGGGGCTAAAGCCTCCAAAAAGGGCTAAAACCCCTCAAAGGAGCTAAAAACCCCAAAAAGAAATAAATATAGGGCAAAAGGGGCTAAAAGCCCAAAAAAGGGGCTAAAGCCCCAACCATGGGCTTAAAACCCTAAAAGGCCCCAAAAAAGCTATAAATAGAGGGGTGGGGGTCACTCTCAAAACACTTCTCCCTTGCATACTGTTATGCTACCTGAGTGGATGCCTTAAGACCCTTTGTCTCTCAAGCCACCCACACTCCCTCTCATCCTTCCTCCAGCTTGAGCCATAGCTCCCCATTGCCAAGAGAGGTGCTTCTCCAAGCTAGGGCATGGTGGCCCATTCCATCAAGAGAAGGTATAACTTGTTGTTTTTTTTGTTTATTTTATTTTATCTAATCTATTGTTTGTTTGTAGGTTTCCAACATGTTCCTGCAGGTTGTTGGAGCTAAACCCAAACCGTGTTTGTAGAGGGGTTTCCATCTCTTCTTTCGTTGTTGTTCTCTATTTCGTTTCTGTTTATTTTCTGCATTCATCACCAGGAATCTATCCTTCCATACTATATATGAAAGGTAGCCATTCCTTCCCTGTAGCAAGGGAGAAATTCCTGCTACAGAACTAGCTACCATACCAGGTCGATCCCACAGGATCCCTAGGTTTTATTTTTGTAGTTTAGTTTTTTTCCTTAGTTTAGTTTTCTGATTAAATCTAGTTTAGATTCTTGTTTATTTACATTTTCAGTTACTGTCAAGCCTCCACAAGGCAAATCTGAGTCCATTTGGCCATAGTATAGGTTATTGTTGGTCGGATCTAACTCAGGGTCAAAAAAAAATTCACTTTCTGGAGCTGGTCGCTCTTATCAGGCCCAAAAAGGGGAACAGGTCGCTCATTTGGGCCTCACAGGTGTGACCATGTCACCTATTTAGCCCTGAAAGGTGCGACCCCCTTCCAGAAGATAGCTCGCTTCTATCTACAAAATATGAGCAACCCCCTCGCCTGTTTCTAGAAAAATTTGGCGACCCCCTCACCACATTTGACCCAAAAAGTGTGATCTGTCACTCAAAATTTGATTTTTTAATAATTAAGGACCGTCAGTGCGGCTCAGCCACCTCTATCCATCCGAACTATTTTATTTCTGTTTCTATTTATGTTTATGTCCATTTCATTTACAGAACAAAGTGTAAATTAAATACTTAATGGGTTAATGAACATAGTTTGACTAAAACTCACTTAAAATCAACAATCTTTCTTAACCCTTCCTCCTCTACCCATTCATCAACCTTTAGGGTATTCTGGGCTAAGACAAAGGGCCCAGTCCATATATTAATAGGCACTTCACCCAATATTGTTCAAAGCCACTAAAAACGGGTGACTTGGAAGGTAGAGGGGGTAGAGAAGGAGGGATTCTCATGACACTCAGCGTCCTCCCTGTTGACCAACCTTCCATCTGGAAGGTGACCTATGGATCTATGTATGGGCTTAGTCCCATTGTGTTGAGAGCCCAACACCTTCTCCTGGTTGAATAAGAATATAGGTGTAAGGTAGTCACCTCGTCAGGCTATCACAATTCAGTATTACAAATGGTACATGTCTAAAACATTTCTGATTACAATTTACTGCTTTCATCCACAATGATATGAACTCTGCGGAATATTCATAAACCATTTGCAGCCACCAAATATAATAGAAAAACAAAAATACATACACACCATACCATATAAATCAACCCAACTCAGTTCCTGACGCTGAGAGAGCCAGTAAAATTTACAAATTTACACTAAGTTAAAAATATGTAGTCTTTGAGGACATAAGTCCTTGACTGCCTTAACCATGGGAAGTACTTGGGTTCATCCCAGAAACTCATTGTGAGGAGTACCACGGGAACCCCAAAGTAGCTAGATGCTGAGAGGAATTACCAAGTGGCTGAGTGAACACCTACAGCCAATAGGAAGCCATTGAAACTGGGGTCCAATAATCATTAACACCAGTTTTACATTCAAATTTAACACAATTGATCCCTCACGCTCTTCCTCACGCCTAAGAAGTGAACCACCATAGTTCAGGTCATTAAATCGACATCATCGAGACCATTCTCAATGACCTCCCACACCATCAGAAGGCCACACAGCCTCTGATTCAGATTCAGACCCATATCAGTCTGAACCATACCTACACACTACACCATCAAGCCCCATGGCTGGTGCAAACTGGGATCCATTTTTCGGCATAACAATTTCTAGTGGACCCATGTCCACACCACAAACTATCACCAACAACCCTGTAGGTGGCCCCAGCATGGTTATGCAAACCATGATAAGTCAGCTGCCACCACCCATATTGACCAGTCAAGTTGTCCCACCTACAACATATGGGGGCAGTGGCCCTTCCACATACACTGCCCCTCCTGTCACACATGGGGGCAGTGGCCCTTCCACCTACACTGCCCCTTCTGTCATACATGGGGGTAGTGGCCCTTCCACCCACATTGTCCCTCCCACCACACTTGGGTGCACTGAACCATCCAAAATAGTGCCACAAGTACCCCCAGCAATGCAGGTACATTATGCACTTGCAAACCCCAACACCATGGCTTCCCCAGCTCACATCAACCTAGGGTCAAACCTCCCTTTCATGGCATGTCTCAACTTGCCCGATTTGGACTGGTTAACAAATGACCCTATCCACCACAAAATTTTTTGGCCTCCTATGCCAACCAAACTGCCCTCAGATATTCCCAAGTTTGAAGGGAAGGCAGGTGAGTGCCCCCAAAACCACATCATGACATTTCATCTATGGTGCTCATCAAACAACATTGTAGATGATTTGATCAGGCTAAGACTATTCCAACACAACCTTACAGGTGCTGCATCCAAGTGGTACATTGAGCTACCACAAGCCAAGTACCTAGATTTCAACTCCTTGGCTTTCATGTTCCTGCAATATTTCCAACTCCCCGTCAAATATGACGAATGGGTCGAGATCTTGTTATCTTATTGCTAGAACACTATGACCCACATAAGCGACCACATTTATGAGTGGTAGTGACACCGTAGTTTGTGTAAGATCCAACTTGATGATAGGATATTCGTAGATTTGTTACTCAAAACCTTGCCACCTATAGCAAAGGACGTCTCATCCAAACGTCCCCAATCTAAAGAGGAGGCCATACTGAAATCCCAACAGTTTGATATGATCTATGCACAGTCTAGATATCTTTACATCGTCATTCCAAACGACCCCCGCATAGGCACCTCCTACCAAGATGCACCAAGGGCATCCCATGCTGCAGATGGCATCATAGGCTTGGTCTCTCACCAACCACTGCACCATCCAACACCACCTGCATTACTAGCACAACCAAGCAACACTGTTAGTGTTTCCTACCAAAACCAAACTTTGAACTATGTAAGAATGATGTCCCAGTCTAGATCCACAACTTCTTATGCATAACCTGCACCACCATAGTAGGCTTAGGCCTTGGCTTGGCCAACACAGCAATACACGGGGCAAATTCCCACATTTGTGGCACCGCTACCCACCCAAATCTACTATGCACCACCAGTGTAAGTGGTTCAATCCCCTGCCCCTGCTCCATTGGGACAGGTGTTTGAACAACAAAACTATCCCAACCAACCAGCCCCTAATAATAAAAAAGGGAACGCTACGAATAACCGACCCCAGAACCAAGGGAATAATCAACTGCAGGGAGGCGGTCCACAACCAAACCCTCCCAATAATGCCGCGGTAAACGAGCCAGCCCAAAATCCTCCACGAACAAATGCACCGAGACGCAACGCCCCGTTGTGTACAAACCAACCATGTACACTCTGTGAGGTCTACGGGTACTACACATTCAAGTGTCCCTTCATGGGTTGCACTAATTAGGCCATTAGGAACGAGGTTCAACGTGCCACTAACACAATGGACCAAGCCCAACCCAAACCAGCACCACAAGGACCTCCTCCTTGTTATATTTTTAACATTAAGCTAGCATAACATTAGGATATTTAATTGAGAGAATAACAAGTACAACAATCAAACACAAGAGACAATGAACACAGTTATTTTCCTCGAGGAAACCATAATTGGAGAAAACCATGCAACTTCCTCAGAGATAGAATCAACACCAAAGTAAAACCGAAAATAGTAAGTGATCTCCCGATAGCAGTAACCTTCTTTCTATCTAGCCCCAGTGTCTTCTCCTTCCTCAACTATGCACTACACTTGAGTGTGTGTGAGATGTGTCCTAAATAGAGAGTCCATCTCTCTATTTATACTAATCCTGACATGACTAAAACCCTACTAGGGCCAACCTCTCTAGGAGAGTCTAATAACCCTAGTGCCCTAGAACTGTGGGGACTTTAACCCTTAGACAATAGGAGGGTTACTCACAATGACTTGACATGACTTGTTTACAATATAGATCCTTTTGATAAGTTCATCAAAGCATGACATGACACAAGTACATCCCAGAATAAACATTGGGTTACAATAGATAAGAAATACAAGTGAATACATTCTGAAGTTACAATTACATCAACACTCCCTCTTAACTAGGAAGGTATTCTCTCGACACAATTTTCATCATTGGTCTTCTTCTCTGGATCATCTCATCATATGTATCTTCAAGTCATCTTCATCTTCAGATCTGGATCATCACTCAATCTGGATCATCACTGGTCATCATCACGGGATCTGGATCATCACTGGATCTGGGTCATCATCACTGGATATGGATCATCACTGGATCTGAATCATCACTGGTCATCATCACTAGATCTAGATCATCACAGATGCTATCTCATGATTCTTCTCATCACAGGAAGTTCTATAGAGCCAGCCCTTTTTCATGCTGGTTGTAGGCCTAGCCTCCATGTAGGTCTTTCTTCAGTGCTTATATCTGACACCAAGTCAGAATGGCCCGTCCAGCACTTACATCTGACCTTCTCATCAGAAAGGCACACCCGACACTCACATATGATCATGTAGGAACCAATCCTATAATCACATCAGAAAGGCCCAACACTCACATGTAGCCATGTGGTAACACATCCTACAACCATGCTAAAAAGGCTCTGCTCTTTCACCCATGCGGGAACACATCCTGCAACCATGATGAAAGAGCTCTACACTTACATCCACCCATGTGGGACTACATCCCGCAACAATGATGAAAGAGCTCTGCACTTACATCCACCCATGTGGGAACACATCCTGCAACCATGATGGAAAGGCTCTCAACCCCAGGTTGAGGGTTCCTGGTACCTCACCAGGTAGCTCCATTCCAAGAATGGCAACATCCCTTATATCTGATCAAGTGGGAACACATCCCTCAATCACATCAGAAAGGCCATGCGCTCACATCTGATCATGTAGGAACACATCCTACAGTCATATCAGAATGGCCCTCAGTCCTAGACCAAGTATTCCTGGTACCTCACCAGGCAGCTCCATTCCAAGAATGGCAATATACATTATATCTGATCATGTAGAAACCAATCCTATAGTCATATTAGAATGGCCCTTAGTCCTAGACCAAGTATTCTTGGTACCTCACCAGGTAGCTCCATTCCAAGAATGGCAATAGCACTTATATCTGATCATGTAGGAACCAATCCTATAGTCATATCAGAATGGATCAGCACTCATATCTGACATGGAAGGAACCAATCCTCTCACCATGACATAATTTCTTAGCCCTTACATCTGACCTACTCGTCATAATGGCTTGCAGATTCAGCACTCATATCTGACATGGAAGGAACCAATCCTCTCACCATGACAGAATGGCTCATCCCTTACATCTGACCATGGAAGGAACCAATCCTCTCACCATGTCAGAATGGCTATGGGTCTCATCATTTTCCCTTGGAGGAAACCTCGATCTGGAGAACACCAAGCTTCTCCTTGAAGTACTCAAACTTCACCCTAGCCAATGGCTTTGTCAACACATCAGCTATCTGTTCCTCCATCGCAACATATTGGAGCTTTACTACTTCCCTCTGCACCATATCCCTGATATAGTGATACTTGATCTCGATATGCTTCGACTTGTCATGGAACACTGGATTCTCTGAAAACTTCACGCAACTCTTGTTGTCACAATGTATATAAGTAGCATCCAATTGGAGATCAAATAAATCAGACAGTAGCTTCCATATCCATACTTCCTCACAACTAGCTGAACAAGCTATGACATACTCTGCTTTAGCTGTACTAAGTGCCACACAGGATTGCTTCTTGCTAAACCAAGAGATCACACCGGATCCCATACTGAAGCAACACCCTGAAGTGCTCTTCCCATCAATGGAACTGCCTGCCCAATCTGAAACGACATAACCCTTCAGGTTAATCTTCTGATTTGACTCATACTTGATCCCATAATCAACTGTACCCCTTAGGTACCTCAGAATATGCTTTGTAGCAATCAAGTGAACATGTCTCGAATCTGTTAGGAACTGGCTCAAGGTGTTATCAACAAAGCAAATATCTGGTCTCATGTTTGTCAGGTACATCAAGGACCCAATCATCTGACGATACATCGTAGCATCAACCGTCTTTGATGAAGCATCACTCAATAGCTTTAGGTTCGATTCCATAGGTGTGGCCATAGCCTTGCTGTCCATCATCCCAAACCTCTTTAGGATCTCTACTGTATATTTTCCTTGTCCCAGGGAAATCCCATCTACATTCTACCACATCTCCATGCCTAGAAAATAATGCATCATACCCAAGTCCTTCATTTTGAACTCAGCAGTAAGCTTCCTCTTCGTATCAACAATCAACCCATCCATACCTGTTAGAAATAGATCATCTACATACAGTAGGAGCATCATTGGGCTACCATGTTCAACCTTGTAGTAAAGGTTGGAATCCGCTTTAATCTTAGTAAAGCCTAAATTGGATAGAAAGCTATCAATTCTGCCGTACCAAGTCCTGGGTTCCTGATTCAAACCATACAGGGATTTCTTCAATATGCATACATGAGACTCTTTGTCATGTGTCTCAAAACCGAGTGGTTTTTCCACATACACTTCCTCTTCCACTACACCATTCAAGAAAGGGGTCTTGACATCCATTTAGTGTATCTTCCATTTCATCACTGTAGCCAGAGCAAGTACCGATCTGATGGAAGTGTATCTAGATACAAATGCAAAGGTTTCTTCATAGTCTATTCCTTCTTTCTAGGAGAAACCATGAGCAACAAATATTGCCTTATATTTCTCTATGCTACCATCTGCAGCATGCTTGATCTTGTAGATCCATTTGGAAGTTACAACTGACTTCCCTTCTAGTCTTGGGACAACATACCAAACATCATTCTTCATGATCGACTGATACTCTTCGATCATAGCATCCTTCCATTCTTTCCGTTCTGCTACTTCTTCATAATTGGAAGGTTCTTTAATGAAATCACATAGTAATGCTACATACCCAGAGCAAGATTTGGTCCTCTTTCTTTCTCTATGATTCTCTTCTGGAGCCCCATATCTTTCTGCACCCTGGATAACTTCTCATACCCAAGAAGGTTTCCTCTTGTGAGGATTCTTTTCCTGACGTGGATCTATAGGTCTTTGTGGTTCTTCAAATTCTCGATCTTGTTACCACCTAATTTGTACTTAGTGGTTTTTTATCAAGCGAGCCTGGTGAATCGGACAGGGTTAACTTGTTCGGACTTTAGAGGACCTGTGGAAGTACTTCTAGGAAGTGCTTGTTGTACTATATCACATGTTCATACCCCATGGAGGAATTGTAATAAATGTTCTAGCATGATAGTGTCTGTTCCTAAGGTGGATCTACAGGTCTCTGTGGTTCTTCAAATTCTTGATCTTGTTACCACCTAAGTTGTACTTAGTGGTTTTTATTCAAGCGAGCCTGGTGAATCGGACAGGGTTAACTTGTTCGGACTTTAGAGGACCTGTGGAAGTACTTCTAGGAAGTGCTTGTTGTACTATATCACATGTTCATACCCCATGGAGGAATTTTAATAAATGTTCTAGCATGATAGTGTCTATAAAAGACTCAGTCTCTTAGACTTTGTTCGTCAATCCGATCAGTCGAGGATGTTTTTTCCCTTGGTTATTATTGGTTGTTGAATAAACGACTGATAATTTCTGATTTTTTCACTCTAGGGCCTCCAAAGTTGGGGTGGTTGACTTGGAATTTAGGTCTATTGAGGTTATTAGAGTCTACTTGTCAATGTATATGCATGCTAGACATCATGGTCGAGTCATATGAACATGTCTAAGTCCCCCTAGGTTTTTTCAATTTTTCATTTTTTTAGTTTTTTCAGTGTTTTTTATTAAAATTTAATTTTTCCAAAACTTAGGCTATTTTTTAATAGTTTAATTGGAAAAATTGATTTTGTAATAAAATTGGGCCAAATAATCAGTTTTAGTCATGTAGGTGCTCATTTTCAAGCTAAGAGCACCATGTAAACCCATGGACCCACTATTTCCTAGTTTTGAGTGATTTTCCATCACTCAGGTCAGAAAGCCCCAAAAATCAATTATTGATGATTTTAATTAATAAATTGATGAATAATGGAGCAAATCCAAAATCATAGATCAGTGGATTCTCAGGCGATTTGATTGAAATTAGTCAGATCTGAAGCAGATTCATTGGATCTGACAAATCCTTGACTGAAGGAGGTGATCAAATCAGATCCAGAGTTGATCTTCAGCATCATTTATGGGGAATTTCACCCTCCCTCTCTCCACCACACGTTTTTGTCTCATCTGGATGAGTTTTGGTGGATGCTTCAGTCAATGGGTTGAGGTGTCAGTCAAATCAACCCCCCGATTGACAGTTGCACTCAATGAGACTCAGATCTGGCTCAGCTAGACATAGATCAGGCATTGATGGACTCTCCTTCAACTAATTTGATGTGTCTCCTTTATATTTGCACCCCCCTGGGATGGATCTCCTATTTTTTGTATATATCCAAGCATAGCAGCCTCTTCCAAGCTAGTTAAAGCTGGATTGAAGGGCCTGCTATTGTAATTGTGTATTGATCATTATTTGTGAATAAAGAAGCTTTAGAGGCTATACCATGTAGTGCATGTGTTTGTGTGGATTCTCAGTGTTATGCTGCTGATGTGGTAACTGCAATTTCTTTCCAAATTTTGTGCTCCTTTCGTGTTCTAGCTTCAAGGATTCAGTTGAATCAAGTAAGGGTGTAAAATAGGCAAGTTAGATTGCTTGATCTTGTTTATTCATGTTGGCTATGATGGGCAGACCCGGGTTTACTATAATCAACCAACAACACCCCTAGCTCACTGGCCCTTTTGGTGACAGACCACAGGGTGGCCTGAAGTCTCACCTGAAGTGATTCTAATGGGTTGGCCAAGGACTCAAGTGTCTTGGACCAGGTTCCATGGTGATTCTACTTTCGGCAATAGCTCCCCTAGCTACGAGGTATTTTTATCTACGCATCGCATGATCTTCTACTCGCGCCGCGCGATATCCTCGTCTTGCAGCTCTTCTAGCCGTGAGATGTTCCTTATACCCTGTCATGTGGTCCCTTTCTACGTCGTGCACTTTCCCTGACTCGCGATATCTCCAACCTTACTGCGTCGTCGTGCACCGTGCGACACGTAGATCCTCTCCAACTCTAAGTCCTCAACCTGCGGTATCACTCACCGCAGCTCCTCTGTCGATGCGGTATCACCTCTCTGTGATATCCTACCTCCGTGGCTTAGCGTGCTTAGCATTTCTCATGTCAACATGCAAGACTTAACATAAAAGGCTATTCAATACTGCAATAGTGACTGTTTCACGCAAAGCATAAATGAACCAAATACAACATGCCAAATAATTTGACTTACGTTATCCTTCTATATTGTTGTGAACTGATTAACACATTCATTCATTAAACTGTAAACAGAGTCCATGAAATGAATGAGAAGTGCATAAGCAAACATAACACATAAACCAATCACGTAACACTGGATTTTAACGTGGTTCACCTCCAGGATGGAAGTTACGTCCATAGAACTGTGTTTTATTATAGCTCAGGGGAAGGTAAACACAGTTCTGTTGCACCGCATATGCAGCTCAATATCTTTTCTCTTAGATCTTCTTTCTATCTCTATATCGCTCTTCTAGAATATACTCTTCCCTCTCTTTTGATCCCTGCAGATCGTTACATGCATGCTCTACAAGCCAGCTACTAGTTACAGTAATATTGCTTCCGCTAATAACAAAACCAAAGCTTGACTTTTACAACTGTCTGATAATCAACAAAACAACTATCTGTTGGCCGATTCCGCTAATGTCTAACTAGCCAACCCTTTTACAATACAAAATATATCCCTTTATAGGCAGCCTGAAGGTCTTACCATTACAACACTGTGGGCCTGTCCCAACAGTAACCCAAAACCCTAACTAGTGACAGTCGGCCATATCTGTACTTGAGGTAGCCGCTTTCCGTCACACCACAGCTCTTTGCAGTCTTCCATGCTTCCCAACACTGATCATGGGTACTATGCACCGCTTCTCTTTTCTGTCCTTCGTCTTCAATGCTTCAGCCTCGTTGCTCCTTCTCCTTTATGAGGGTCACTGAGCCCTCGTGTCTTCCACCGCTGCCTTCAATGCAGTGGGTGAGCTCTCTCTTCTCGGCCGCTCAAGTACCGTTGCCCTTCTTGACTTCTCTATCTCAAAAGTCACGGTTTCTGGCTCTGCTCTGTAGCTGGAAACGTGCTATGGCATCGTAGCTCTGTCTTATCTTATTTCCACCAAAACTTATCTCTCTGCTAAACTAGTAGCTTCTTCTGTAGCTGCGGGACCCTGCTCCAACAGTCCCCTAACACTTACTTGTGGCTCGTCCTGGAGCCACTTCCAGCGGGATTCTCCTACTGTAGCTTTTCCTTGGCTTCCTGTGGAGTCCTCTGCAACCTGTCTCGAAGTCCTACGACTTCCTTTTCCATCACTTCGACATGCTCTTGTGCCGATTCACTAATACAAAAGCGCGGATTTTTCCACGGATGTTTTCCATGTTTCATACATTTGGGTGTTAAATCGGAACTAGTAAAAACCATCCGTCGCTATATCGATGCCTATTCGTCGCTATATCCATGATTCCATCTTTCCCGTCGCTATATCGACGTCTCAAATCCCATCCGTCGCTATATCCACGGAGATCCGTCGCTATAGCGACGTCACTATCAAGTTTAGA
>LPNX011225007.1:6969-61867 GCA_001517045.1 Pseudotsuga menziesii
TACTATATCCTATTCTAAAACTAGAACATAAATATATATTGTTTCTATTCTGTATGTTAATATAATAGATATCTATTTATAAGTAATTATCTATATAACTATTACATATATAACATCATGTTTTATTGTGATTTCTAGAAACACAATTACTTAGAAAACAATATTATTTCAAAGATGTAAATAAGAGTATTGTTTAATGTGATGTATTATTACTGATTTTTGAATTTTTAAAGTCTCTTTTAGTTCTTATATAATATTTAAGTAAACTCTTTGTAATATCAATATAAACATTTGGACATAAAATAGTATCTATTTTTAAAGATAACAGTTTATGAGGTATGTTGTTGTTTGATCTGATAACATTACCGGTATACAGAATTCTGGTTCTTTTTACTATAATACAGATTACTACACCATACTGATAATACCTAAATCTAAAATCTGTAATGTATTTACTTTAAACAGAAGAGAATGAGTATAACTCATATTACAAGCATGCTTAATCTTTCTTTTTCATATACAGTTAAATTTTTCTAGAGAAACAGAGTTACAGTTTCAGATTTAAATAAAAGCTGTAGAAGGATAGCTTAAATAAAAGAAAAATACACAGTAAAACAATTGTAATGAATGTAAATAAATTAGGGAACTCGGTTTAGGAGAGTACTTCTTCTAAGCTTTGAGATACCATGCTAGAGTACTATCTGATGATATCAGATGTGGAAAAACACGGTAATACTGACAAGTTTTTCCACTAACAATTCAAAGTACTAACAATTCCTTTCAGATATTTAAATAATCATAATATTTATCTATTTATACACAGAAAGTTATAAAGATATGAATGAAAAACCTGTTAAATGATGTGGACAACAATAGCAATGGGAGGCCGTTCCTCCCTACCAAATTCCTAGAGAGCGCTCAAACAGCGACTTCTCAGGACCCTCGAGCTTGCTCTGGTCTCCCTGGATTGGAACTAGGTGCAGCAAAACAGATACAGTCTTTCAACTCTGTATTAACTCAAAATTTTGAGACAGTTCCCACAGCTCAACTAGCTGTAATCAGCATCAAGTTCCTGCAAACAATCACTCACAATCACTTCCTTACTATCTTCCCATTTTCCTCAAATGAAACTCCTGAATCACATTCAGCTGAATGAATTCTTCCTGGAGTAAAAACTGAGCAGTCTGAGCTCTCTTCATTGAGTACTTTTAAAGATTGCCTAGGTCTTAATTGGGATAACTGTCATTTAATGAGCCACCTGCCCACATTCCACTTTCTTGGGGAATCATGACCCCAAATATAGGGAAGTTGCCACCTGCAACTTAGGAAGTGCTTGAGGATGCTGCCACTTGTCCTTTGCATCTCCACCTAGTTCCAACAATCAGTTTGACCAGTAACCTCTTTTAACAGCTCTCCCATGCTGTTGTCTCCATTATTTATTTATTATTAATTAAATATTCTCAATTACACTCCATAACTGTTGACTCTGCTGAGTCATCAATCCCTACTTAGGATTAAGTTTAACATAATGTCTCAGAAAATAAAATAAAACAATTTACATAATTTTACAAAATTGGGGTATGTGACAAGGATTTTTATGGGTGAGATCCATCAAGCTCCATATTCGATCACCCAGGATATCAAAAAACAATTGCTACAGCTAGAAAACAATATTGTCATCCAGGAATGAAAAAATACATTGTTGAGTATATTTCTAAGTGCATGAAATGTCATCAGGTGAAGGTTGAGCATCAACACCCAACAGGTTTATTGCAACCTTTTCCAATCTAGGAATGGAAATGGGAAATCATTTCCATGGATTATATTACAAGATTTCCAATGATTATGAGACAACATGATTCCATCATGGTTGTGGTGGACAAGTTAACAAAGGAATCACATTTTATACTAGTCAAGTCCACGTATAAAGTCGACGCCATTGCAAATATTTTCATGAAGGAAATTTTCAGATTGCATGGATTACCGAAGGCAATAATTTCTGACAGGGATACCAAGTTTACTTCCAATTTTTGGAAGAGTCTCTTTGCATATTTGGGTCCAAAGATGAACTTTATCACCGCCTACCATCCTCAAACCAATGGGCAAACATAGAGAGTAAATTAGGTGCTTGAATACATGCTTCGCATGTATGTAATGGACAAACCATCCAAGTGGGAGGATTATTTACACTTGGTAGAGTTTGCATATAATAACGGACAACAAGCATCACTGGGAATGAGTCCATATGAGGATTTATATGGAAGAAGGTGTAGGACACTAGTGACTCGGGATAATCCAGTCAATAGAATTGTGCTTGGTCTAGAATTGCTTAAGGAAATGGAACAAGGGGTTGCAAAGATCAGGAAGAACTTGAAAGCAGCCCAAGACAGATAGAAGAGCTATGCAGATAAGCATAGAGTGCATAGGGATCATGTTTATCTTATAGTGAGGCCAAGGAAGAGTTCCTTGAAGCTTGGGAGTTGTGCCAAGCTATCACCTAGATATTGTGGGCCATTTGAAGTGCTTGAAAGAATAGGGCCAGTTGCATATAGACTTGCATTTCCTGCTAGCTGTAGAGCTCATAATTTTTTTCATGTCTCTTTGCTTAAGAAATATGTACATGATCCTAACCGTGTGATTAATCGGGATGCGATCCAAGTGGAACCCGAGGGAGAGTTCCAAACTGAACCATTACGCATCTTAGACAAGAAGGTAATAGTGCTCTAGAATCAATCCATTGGGCAGGTAAAGGTGCAATGGAAGCACTATGGTCCCGATGAGGCTACATGGGAGCTGGAGGATGCGATGAAAGTGTCACATCCATTTTTGTTCAATTTTGAAGAGCACTGAAGACAGTGCTAAATTAAGGGGTGGGGGAATGTAATATTCGTATTTTGACCCCATTATATTAAAATTTCAAATGATATAAATATCGTTATTAAATCATGGCGAGGATCTCAAGGCCCAGGCCCCACCATGGATTTAGTGTTTTATGTATCGAAAATTAAAAGTGATGCATGTGGTTCTCAATCTAGCCAGGCACATTATATTTTAGACATCATGTAAATATGAAATTCAATAAAAATACCCACAATTAGCTATGTCAATGCCACAAAAGGGATGGGGGCATGATTTAACAAGTAATAGGGAGGGAAAATATTCAAACCCTTGAGCCAATACGATAAAGCCAAATGTCAATGGGAGAACCCATAAAGCTATCAACCACCTTTTTTGTCTTTTGTGCCCAATCATTTATTTCTTCCAGAAATTGGTTGAGGTAGTTAATGCCTTGGGATGGGAAGAGTATGGTAGTCAAATTTGTATTAGGGAAGCCACCCATTTTTGGGAAATCGAATGGGGCAAGTAAATACCCAGAAATGCATGCCCAAGCCATTATGCACCCATACATTTTGCTCTCTCGCACAACTGGAGCTACTTGGGCATTTCCCTTCCTATTTTCTACAATTTTCCTTCATTTTCCATGGTTGGGAAATCCATTTCTGGGGTGGCACAATCGATGAGAGAAGAGATCCATGAATTGGGGGTTTGAAGAGGCCATTTTTCCCCCGTGAAGCCCGTAGACGTTTTTGAAATCGAATTATCTATGAGAGGGTTGTTTTCCCTTCTACCATTTTCATTTTTGTTCCCCAAACTGTTTTTCCACAAACCCAGCAGTTGTGTTTTGTTGTCCTGTAAATCCTTGCTTTCGTTTGAACCGTTAGGAGTGGAAGAGGCTAGAATTGGCTTAATAAACGTAGTGAAGAAAGGAACCTCACAAACATATACAAAGGGGCTGGAAAATATTCTATGCACACCTTGAAGAGCACTGGAAGGGAAGGTATGGCTTGAGGGACTATGTAGCAGTGAAGGGAATACTTCCTTATGTTGGGTGTGTATGTATTGTGGATGCCAAGCTAGATAGATCTAGTGCATGTGTCCATAGCTCCGTGGTTGAGCTCACTAGCTTAGCAATTCTCCTTTCCACTGCTTTAGCATCCTGATAAACCCAACTGTGTTTGGCTTGGATGAATTTTGATGTGTACGTGGCTATGTGTGAGCCTGCTATTCCATAGGTCCTTGTGGAAATCATGCCCAACTCGAGGGTGGAAGTGGTGTAGAGGGTTGATGAGCACAATGGACTATGGTTGGGTGGAACGTTGTAGCAACATAGCTAGTTGCGGGACAACTTATTGCCAAGATAAGTATTCTCTGTGTATTTAATTTCTACAACTATATTTGTTCAATAATTATTATGAACATGATGAATGTTTTGGAATGTATTTTCTTCCGTTGTATTTGCAATTGTTATACATCTGCATATGTTGTTATTTCAATGCATTTTATGCTTATTCTCATGGGGGCTAGATCCCCGGTTTGATAGACAACGGCAGTGTGATCGTGTCCTCTCCATCGACGAGATGAGGGGAGGGGACGTGACAATCTTGGTAAAGGAGTTTTGATTAGAAATGGGAGAGAGGATTTGTCTCCCTTGAAGTTGTGATGGTTCTCACTTGTTAACTTAACTAAACTTTTGATATTAGCCAAGATTAACTTATGATATGTACTCATGGTGGCATGAGTAGTGGAGGGAATGGAATGTACAATGTCTAAAATGTGAAAAACTCATTGGTGATTCACACATAGACTTCAATATTGTCCTTAGACTAACTCAAAGTTCCCACTCACCCCCTTATTATTATTAATTCCATTGATTTAGTTAAGAAAAGAACACTTAATGAGGAAACATTGCAACAAAATACTATACCCCTTATTATTATTAATTCCATTGATTTATTTAAGAAAAGAATAATTAAGGAGAAAACATTGCAACAAAATACTATAGCATTCATATATCAGCTATAAGTCACGGGGAGATTGGTATGGAAAGAGATGATTCCTTAATGAAAGAATCCCACAACATACAATTGTCCTAATTAGTTTATCGTTGTATTTTTGTATGCTTAAACAATATGTTAGGATAGATAAATTTAAAATTCAGATATATTATGTAATCTTAAAACATTTTTGTTTCTCATAAAAAGATGTATTAGTCAAACTAAAAAAAGCATGGGAAGAAGAATGGCATGCAAGTGATGTTTTCAATTTATCAACCTCTACAATAACAAGTTGTCTAATCGAGCCAGCCATGTTTTGTTAATACTATCATTAACTTTGATCTAAATTTGTTTAGTTATATAGATCAAATTACAAAACTTCAAATTAAGTTTTAAGAATTTGATTTAATTAAGTTGATAGATATATGAAATAAACAATTATATATATATTAAGCGGTGGATCACCATCATATTTCACACTGAAAAACACTTTATTTAAAAAAAAAACATGGTAAATGGTATTCAATTCAAATTTGAATTTGAGTTCAACATACAAAAACACTTTACTAAAAAAACACGACATGGTAAATGGTATTCAATTCAAATTTGAATTTGAGTTCAACGTACAAATTTATTCAACAATCAGCATCACGAATCTCCATAGTTTTCATGAATGAAAGGACCGATCAATTGACATCCCAGCAAATGACCAATCTAACAGGGTTTTCCTTTCATTAGAACTTAGAAGGTTAAAGAGAAAAAATGGAACATGGTACAGTATCAGAAGAATCTATTTACGGAATGCGGACGACGTGATATTCACTTATTTAAAAGTGAATAAATGTTGGCGACTATTACCAATTCTTAAAACACCAACTATAAAATGATTGGCGATATTTTTCAAAAATATTTTAATTTCCAAGGATTTTATATCGTTTATATAATAATTTGGCAATTTTTAAGGTGAAAAAATTTTACCCCATCAAAATTGGGTGAAATAGGGCTTCAAAAAATGCAAAATGGTGAATTTTTTTTGGGAGAAAAACATGGAAAAATAGCCTACTGGGCTAAAATTCGCCCCTAAAATTATCCCTCTTATTCAGGACCAGTCACGCATGCGAACCTTGTCTCGTTGGGCATGGGCCCATATGTGTACATACACAATGTGTATCCTGTTGTAAGTGTACATGGTAAAACTGTATGATGTTTATGGGTCTTCACGTGGGCATAAAAACAAAAAGCCGCCCCCCATGCGTGATTAAGAAATGCACGCCAACGTGGTGGTACAGATTGGATGGTGTATATACAGTGTCTATTTACACATTTCAATGCAACACAATAATAGCATTTACGGAGTGTTGCATAACAGGCGTGGCGTCTTTCGAAACGCAGTATACATAAAATGTGTATATCGCATTGTCTACATAGAAAGCTTGATTGGAATTAGAGAACAGAGAGTGTGATTGTGATTGTGATTGTGATAGTGATAGTGCCGTTTATGGGAATTCGTTGAGTTGGCACCCAAAAGGGCCCATATGTGTACATACACAATTCAATCTCGTTATGGGCCCATATGTGTACATACACAATGTGTATCCTCTTGTATGTGGTACTACTACTAACATGCACAATATCATAGACGATGGTGCATATACAATGTCTATTTATACAATTCAATGCCACCCAATAATAGCATTCGCCCAGGGCCGTTAACAGGCGTAGCGTCTTTTGAGGGTGAAGAAGAGAAACGCAGTATATATAAAATGTGTATATCGCATCGCCTACCGAGAAAGCTTGATTGGTATTTGAGAGCAAAGAGTGTGGTTGTTTACGGGAATTTGTTTAGTGGGCAGACAAAAGGTGAAAGAGCAATGTGGAAAACCCATTAAAATGTGTTTGACATAAGAAAAGGGAACTGAATACCTGCAATCAAATGCAGACAAACCATGAACCATCAGCAAATTGTATATAAAAAAAAAGCAAAGCAGGAAGTCCAAATGAATACGCCAATGTAACAAATAAATGTTTTTTAATTAATACTTATATATTTATAAATATATTTTTATAAAAGAATTATATGTTAATATAAATTTAATCCCATAGATACAAACATTAATATAAATATTTTAAATATATTATATTTAATAAAAATAATAAAAATTAATTTATTACAAACCCAATCACCAAATTCATTTAAACTCAATTTTATTTTCTTTTCAAGAAGAAAAATGGCAGTTACTTATATTCCTAAGAATCAGAGGTAATAATTACATAACTATGATACGTAATATCATATACATCTCTCAATACAAAGGACCTAGTCCATGTCAAATAAGTATCCCAAAGCCCATCATGAAAGGGTGTACAAAAAAAAATTTCAATCCAACACCAAAAAACATTTCACACAGTCAAAAGAAGCACATAAGTAGCCATGAAAGCTTATCCAAGGAAGCACCATGGGGGTAAAGAGAAAACCCCCTTGAACTAAGGCATATATATGCCATGAAAGCAACTCATAAAAAGGAGCAGTCAGTAGAGCATAGTCAAAGGCTAAACCAGTCGACAGGATGTGTTGACACAAAAACTAGTCAACAGGGGTCCGCTCTCTGTCGACACCCAAACCACCACGATTTCTTTGAACACCGGCCCAGACAGGTTTTACCCTGTCCGGCAACACCTGCAAAGAAGATGAAGTCTCACCCAATATGTTCGAGGGAGAACTGTCAGAACCAAGTTTCTGCAGAATGAAGGAGGACCATGTGTCTACTTATCAACTTAGTGCAACATTATTCACCAGATCTAATCATTCAGGTTATGCATTAACAAAATCATGTCATCATTCAATAGATCTCATTAATCATAATTGAATTGCAGCAAAACATCGACGAACAACCAAATCTAGCAGTATATCATCATTCATGGCAGAGAAACAAGACATCATTTACTATTATGCATCACAGATACACATCGCATTCACATTTAGATCGCAGAAAACAGGAAAATAAGAAGATAGAAAAAGACACAATGGTTCTGCTCAATCTCGGTCATGTCATATTAACCTTCGTAGCAAAACATAGAATCTCCAAAATAGTTCTTCAGTCACATACACAGAGCCAAAAAGCCGTCGTTCTCAAAACCGAGAAGAAGCTCTAGGAAGTCCACCAAATCTAAGAAGATTTAACACTTGCAATTCTACATCTATTTATAGGCTTGCGCCTTTACATTGGTGGTCCAATTCACCAACTTCCGAACTACTTCTTAGGAGAATCTACAGAATGATGACCACAATCCACATAAGTCTAAATCTACAAAATATGGCCAAAATACATAAAAATATTGTAAATCCGACTTGCGCACCGTTTTCCACCTTGCGTGGCATATTTGACCTTGCGCAGCTAACTTACCCAAAAAACGCCTGCCAACAAGCCCCCAACACAATCTTATGGCTCACCCTTGAGCAACATTAACTGGAAATGGTGTATCTCATGATCTTCACCTTGAATTCCTCGTACATTTGGGTAATTTCCTTGACATGTTCTTTGATTTTCTCAATAGTCTTCCGACTTTCTGTCAAATCATGCTCTAATGGATGCTCGATGATCTTTGTTGTGACATCCTTTCTTCCCTCCTGAACTGCTTGTAGCACCGAAACTGCCTTCACCAAGAGCTGTGCTCCAACATCTTGAAATGTATCTAACTGTGTTGAGCGCCTATGTTGACGATCCTTGGCCTTTGCAACCCACTATTGCAACTCCTTCAGCTCCGCTACCTTAGTGACCTATACAACTAGGGGCATCTCTTTAAGCGACGTCTTCAATGTTTCCAACTGCCCCTCAGCCTCTTGCATCTTCGTGGTCATTTTCTCCAACTGCTCGTCCTGGACTAAACTTCCCCAAAATTGTGTAGTCGCGTCAGTTAATTGCTTCACTTCTTGCACCATTTCCTCTAGCTATGTTGATAAGTCCTCAATGGCGCTTTTCCTCTCTGCAACTTTCTCTGGTGGTGTGTTTAGAAGTACTAGGACCTACAAGTCCGCATTGTCGTGTTGCAATTATGCAATGATGACCCCAAGCTGCTTTGCTTTGGCCACCGCATCTAGCTTTGCCATGCTCTCGAATATGTGCTGACAAGCAACAAAAACTACTGCCTCTAAGTAGACTCTGTTGTCCCTGAGTTGCGCCTTCTCCACTGTTAGGCAGTCATGCTCCTTTTTCAACTCCTCAATTGCCTTGGAATTCTCCTCGATCAAAACATAGAAAATCATGGTTAGTTCGACTAGCCACTGGTACCAAGAGAAAAGTTAGTGAAATTATAGAGATATTTCCATTAGATATGGATGGGCTATTCACTTATGCAAACCTGAATATTCTGCCACTTGGTTCATATGATGTTCTCATTGGAATGGATTGGTTAGAAGCACACAGGGTTAAACTTGATTGCTACAACAAGACATTTTAATCCATAGATGAAGAAGGAGACCCAAGGGTTGTAAGAGACATGTGATTTCTGTTAGGCAAATTTCAGCAATGCAGTTGAAGAAGTTATGTAGGAAAGGTTGTAGATTGTATGCAGCCCATGTCTTGGAGGTAGCAGAATATGAAACTCCTAGGTTGGAGGACTATCTGGTATTGCAAGAATTTAGGGATGTTGTTCCTAATGAAATTTCGGGACTTCCTCCAAAGAGAGACATTGATTTACAATCGAACTTGTGCCGAGAGTCGCACCAGTGTCCAAGACACCCTACAGGATGAGTACACTAGAATTGTTCGAGCTAAAAATGCAGTTACAAGAGTACACTCAGCGTATGTATTGATTACAGATAGTTGAACAAGGTTACTGTGAAGAATAAATACCCATTATTAAATGGATGGCCTTTTTGATAAAATGAGACAAGCAGAGGTGTTTTCAAAAATTGACTTGAGGTATGGTTACCATCAAGTAAGAATCAAAGAGGAAGCTATTCATAAGATAGCCTTTAGAACAAGGTATGAGAACTATGAGTTTGTGGTGGTACCATTTGGTCTCACAAATGCATCAGCTACATTCATGTGTCTCATGAATAGTGTTTTTAGCTAGTACCTAGACAAGTTTGTTCTTATCTTCCTAGCCTGACATTCTTATTTATTCTAAGAATGAAGAAGAGCATGAAGAACATCTGAGAATAGCATTGTGATTACTAAGGGATCATAAGCTATATGCAAAGTTGAGCAAATGTGACTTTCATAAAGATAAAATTCATTACTTGGGTCACATTATCTCAAACGAAGGAATATCTGTGGACCCTAAGAAGATTGAGGCAATTATGAATTGGCCATCTCCAAGAAATGTGACAGATGTGAGATCCTTTATGGGACTTGCCGGGTACTACAGGAGGTTCATTAAAGGATTCTACAAGGTCTCACATTCAATCACTTCTTTGCAAAAGAAGGGGATAAAGTTTGAATGGACACCAAGATGTGAAGAGAGCTTCCAACGGTTGAAGAGTCTTCTTACAAGTGCACCAATTTTGAAGATTGTAGACCTAGAAAAAGACTTTGTGGTGTGTACTGATGCATGGAATCAAGGACTTGGAGGATTTATTATGTAAGACAACCATGTGGCATGCTACGAGTCCAGAAAGTTGAAGGAGCATGAGAAGAACTATGCTACTCATTATTTAGAACTTGCAGCCATGGTACATGCTCTATAGTAATGTAAGATTAATGGGAAGGAAATTTGAGCTAATGACAGACCATTGTGGTCTGAAATACTTGTTTGATCAGCCTACTTTAAATGCTAGGAAAGTTAGATGGTTGGAATTTTTGTGTGAATTTGATTTTGAGATCAAACACATAAAATGAAAAGAAAACAAGGTGGCTGATGCACTCAGCAGGAAGGTACATGAAATGCATGTGGCATCTCTTAGTACTTTCCAACTAGATTTGAGGCAACACATTATTAACCATATTGTCGAGGATGAAATGTACATGCAAATAAAGGACAAGTTGCATCAACAAAACCTTGAAAGGAAGTGCGAAGGATATCAATTGGAAGAAGATGAACTTCATACTTATAAGAATAGAGTTTATATTCCAAATGTGGCAGGCTTGAGGAGGATTGTTATGGGTGAGATCCATCAAGCTCCATATTCGGTCTCTCAAGATATTAGAAAACAATTGCTACAGCCAGAAAATAGTATTGTCGGCCAGGAATGAAAATAGACATTTTTGAGTATATTTCTAAGTGCATGAAATGTCATCAGGTGAAGGTTGAGCATCAACACCCAGTAGGTTTATTGCAACCTTTTCCAATCTAGGAATGGAAATGGGAAGTCATTTCCATGGATTTTATTACAGGATTTCCAATGATTATGAGACAACATGATTCCATCATGGCTGTGGTGGACAAGTTAACAAAGGAATCACATTTTATACCAGTCAAGTCCACGTATAAAGCTAACGCCATTGCAAATATTTTCACGAAGGAAATTTTCAGATTGCATGGATTGCCTAAGGCAATAATTTCTGACAGGGATACCAAGTTTACTTCCAATTTTTGGAAGATTCTCTTTGCATATTTGGGTCCAAAGCTGAACTTTATCACCGCCTACCATCCTCAAACCAATGGGCAAACATAGAGAGTAAATTAGGTGCTTGAAGACATGCTTCGCATGTATGTAATGGACAAACCATCCAAGTGGGAGGATTATTTACACTTGGTAGAGTTTGCATATAATAACGGACAACAAGCATCACTGGGAATGAGTCCATATGAGGATTTATTTGGAAGAAGGTGTAGGACACTAGTGACTCGAGATAATCCAATCAATAGAATTGTGCTTGGTCTAGAATTGCTTAAGGAAATGGAACAAGAGGTTGCAAAGATCAGGAAGAACTTGAATGCAGCCCAAGACAGATAGAAGAGCTATGCAGATAAGCATAGAGTGCATAGGGATTTCAGTGTTGTGGATCATGTTTATCTTAGAGTGAGGCCAAGGAAGAGTTCTTTGAAGCTTGGGAGTTGTGCCAAGCTATCACCTAGATATTGTGGGCCATTTGAAGTGCTTGAAAGAATAGGGCCAGTTGCATATAGACTTGCATTTCCTGCTAGCTTTAGAGCTCATAATTTTTTTCATGTCTCTTTGCTTAAGAAATATGTACATGAACCTAACCATGTGATTAATTGGGTTGCGATCCAAGTGGAACCCAAGGGAGAGTTCCAAACCAAGCCATTGCGCATCTTAGACAAGAAGGTAACAGTGCTCTGGAATCAAGCCATTGGGCAGGTAAAGGTGCAATGGAAGCACTATGGTCCCGATGAGGCTACATGGGAGCTGGAGGATGCCATGAGAGTGTCACATCCATTTTTGTTCAATTTTGAAGAGCACTGAGGACAGTGCTAAATTAAGGGGGAGGGGAATGTAATATTCGTATTTTGACCCCATTATATTAAAATTTCAAATGATATAAATATCATTATTAAATCATGGTGAGGAGATCAAGGCCGAGGGCCCACCAGGGATTCAGTGTTTTATGTATCGGCAATTAAAAGCGATGCACATGGTTCTCAATCTATCCAGGCACATTATATTTTGGACATCATGTAAATATGAAATTTAATAAAAATACCCACAATTAGCTATGTCAATGCCACAAAAGGGATGGGGGCATGATTTCACAAGGAATAGGGAGGGAAAATATTCAAACCCTTGAGCCAATACGATAAAGCCAAATGTCAATGGGAGAACCCATAAAGATATCAACCACCTTTTTTGTCTTTTGTGCCCAATCATTTATTTCTTCCAGAAATTGGTTGAGGTCGTTAATGCCTTGGGATGGGAAGAGTATGCCAGTCAAATTCATATTAGGGAAGCCACCCATTTTTGGGAAATCGAATGGGACAAGTAAATACCTAGAAATGCATGTCCACGCCATTATGCACCCATACATTTTTCTCTCTCGCGTAATTGGAGCTACCTGGGCATTTCCCTTCTCATTTTCTACAATTTTCCTTCATTTTCCATGGTTGGGAAATCCATTTTTGGTGTGGCACAATCGATGAGAGAAGAGATCCATGATTTGGGGGTTTGAAGAGGCCATTTTTTCCCCGTGAAGCCCATAGACGTTTCTGAAATTGAATTAGCTATCAAAGGGTTGTTTTCCCTTCTACCATTTTCATTTTTGTTCCCCAAACTATTTTTCTACAAACCCAGCAGTTGTGTTTTGTTGTCCTATAAATCATTGCTTTCATTTGAACCTTTAGGAGTGGAAGAGGCCAGAATTGGATTAATAAATGTAGTGAAGAGAGGAACCTCACAGACATATACAGAGGGGCTAGAAAATCTTCTATGCACACCCTAAAGAGCACTAGAAGGGAAGGTATGTCTTGAGGGACTATGTAGCAGTGAAGGGAATACTTCCTTATGTTGGGTGTGTATGTATTGTGGAATCCAAGCTATATAGATCTGGTGCATGTGTCCATAGCTCTGTGGTTGAGCTCACTAGCTTAGCAATTCTCCTTTCCACTGCTTTAGCATCCTGATAATCGCAACTATGTTTGGCTTGGATGAATTTTGATGTGTACGTGACTATGTGTGAGCCTGCTATTCCGTAGTTCCTCGTGGAAATCATGCCCAACTCGAGGGTGGCAGTGGTGCAGAGGGTTGATGAGCACAATGGCCTATGGTTGGGTGAAATGTTGCAGCAACATAGCTAGTTGTGGGACAACTTATTGCCAAGATAAGTATTCTCTGTGTATTTAATTTCTGCAACTATATTTGTTTAATAATTATTATGAACATGATGAATGTTTTGGAATGTATTTGATTTCATTGTATTTGCAATTGTTATACATCTACATATGTTGTTATTTCAATGCACTTAATGTTTATGCTCATGGGGGCTAGATCCTCGATTTGATAGACAACGGCAGTGTGATCATGTCCTCTCCATCGACGAGATGAGGGGAGGGGACGTGACAATCTTGGTAAAGAAGATTTGATTAGAAATGGGAGAGAGGATTTGTCTCCCTTAAAGTTGTGATGGTTCTCACTTGTTAACTTAACTAAACTTTTGATATTAGCCAAGATTAACTTATGATATGTATTCATGGTGGCATGAGTAGTGGAGGGAATGGAATGTACAATGTCTAAAATGTGAAAAAATCATTGGTGATTCACACATGGACTTCAATATTGTCCTTAGACTAACTCAAAGTTCCCACTCACCCCCTTATTATTATTAATTCCATTGGTTTAGTTAAGAAAAAAATAATTGAGGAAACATTGCAACAAAATACTATACACGTCATTATTATTAATTCCATTGGTTTAGTTAAGAAAAGAATAGTTAAGGAAGGAACATTGCAACAAAATACTATAGCATTCATATATTAGCTATAAGTCATGGAGAGATTGGTATGGAAAGAGATGATTCCTTAATGAAAGAATCCCACAACATACAATTGTGCTAATTAATTTATCATTGAATTTTTTTATGCTTAAAAAATATGTTAAGATATATAGATTTAAAATTTAGACATATTATGTAATCTTAAACACTTTTGTTTCTCATAAAAAAAAAGTATTCGTCAAACTCAAAAAAGCATGTTGCATTGTAATTTCTACTTTATTTAGTTGTACTCAACCCTTTAATGGGAAGAAGAATGACATGCAAGTAATGTTTTCAATTTATCAACCTCTACAATAACAAGTTGTCTAATCGAGCCACCCACGTTTTGTTAATACTATCATTGACTTTGATCTAAAAACTTTTAGTTATAGATCAAATATACAAAAATTCAAATTAAGTTTGAATTTGATTTAATTAAGTAGATAGATATGTGAAATAAACAAAATTATATATATATATATATATAGCTGGTGGATCATTATCATATTTTCATGTGAGTGAAAAACACTATATTTTAAAAAAACACATGGTAAATGCTATCCAATTCAAATTTGAATTTGAGTTCAACATACAAATTTATGCAACCATCGGCATCGCGAATCTCCATAGTTTTCATGAATGAAAGTACCGATCAATTGACATCCCCAGCAAATGACCAATGGGTGTTGGTTTCAGCTCTGTAATAACAAACGGCTATCTTTAACAAACATGTACGTTCTGTTCATCCAACGGACCAACAACAAAGTCAATGGTTAACTTCGCTGTTAGTCCGTTGGATACACATGGTTTTTAAGCTCACAGGGTTTGCCTTTCGTTGGAAGGGAAAAGAGTAAAAATGGAACATGGTACAGTATCAGAGGAATCTATTTACGGAATGCGAATGATGCGTGATATTCAGGACCACTCACGCATGCGAACCTTGTCTCGTTGGGCATGGGCCCATATGTGTACATACACAATGTGTATCAACATGGTAAAACTGCACACACTTGCTTTTGCAAATAATATCATGTTTATGGGTCTTCACGTGGGCATTATTAAAAAAAAAAAAACCGCCCCCCATGCCTAGCGTGATTAAGAAATGCACGCCAACGTGGTGGTACTACTAAAATGCAGATTGGATGGTGTATATACAATGTCTATTTACGCATTTCAACCTCGTTATCCTCTTGTATGTGGTACTACTAACATGCACAATATCACATACGATGGTGCATATACAATGTCTATTTATACAATTCAATGCCACCCAATAATAGCATTCGCCCAGGGCTGTTAACAGGTGTAGCGTCTTTTGAGGGTGAAGAAGAGAAACGTAGTATATATAAAATGTGTATATCGCATCGCCTACAGAGAAAAAGAGCAAAGAGTGTGGTTGTTTACGGGAATTTGTTGAGTTGGCAGACAAAAGGTAAAAGAGCAATGTGGAAAACCCATTAAAAAGTGTTTGACATAAGCAAAGGGAACTGAATACCTGCAATCAAATGCAGACAAACCATGAACCATCTGCAAATTATATATATAAGCAAAACAGTAAGTCCAAATGAATACGCCAATATAACAAATAAATGTTTTTTAATTAATACTTATTGTATTTATAAATATATTTTTATAACGGAACTATATGTTAATATAAATTTAATCCCGTAGCTACAAACATTAATATAATTATTTTAAATATATTATATTTAATAAAAACAATAAAAATTAATTTATTACAAATCCAATCACCAAATTCATTTAAACTCATTTTTATTTTCTTTTCAAGAAGAAAGAGGATAGTTACTTATATTCCTAAGAATCAGAGGTAATAATTACATAACTATGATACGTAATATCATATACATCTCTCAATACAAAGGACCCAGTTCATGTCAAATAAGTATCCCAGAGCCCATCATGAAAGGGTGTACAAAAACAAGTCTCAATCCAACACCAAAAAACATTTCACAAAGTCAAAAGAAGCACATAAGTAGCCATGAAAGCTTATCCAAGAAAGCACCATGGGGGTAAAGAGAAAACCCCCTTGAACTAAGGCATATATATGCCATGAAAATAACTCATAAAAAGGAGCAGTCAGTAGAGCATAGTCAAAGGCTAAACCAGTCGACATGATGTGTTGACACAAAAACTAGTCGACAGGGGTCCGCTCTCTGTCGACACCCAAACCACCGTGATTTCCCTGAACACCGGCCCAGATAGGTTTTACCATGTCTGACAACACCTGCAAAGAAGATGAAGTCTCACCCGATATGTTCGAGGGAGAAATGTCAGAACCAAGTTTCCACAGAATGACGGAGGACCATGTGTCTACTTATCAACTTAGTGCAACATTATTTAGCAGATCTAATCATTCAGGTTATGCATTAACAAAATCATGTCATCATTCAATAGATCTCATTAATCATAATTGAATTGTAGCAAAACATCGATGCACAACCAAATCTAGCAGTATATCATCATTCATGGCAGAGAAACAAGACATCATTTACTATTATGCATCACAGATACACATCGCATTCACATTTAGATCGCAGAAAACAGGAAAACAGGAAGATAGAAAAAGACACAATGGTTCTGCTCAATCTCGGTCATGTCATATTAACCTTCGTAGCAAAACATAGATTCTCCAAAACAGTTCTTCAGTCACATACACAGAGCCAAAAAGCCGTCGTTCTCAAAACCGAGAAGAAGCTCTAAGAAGTCCACCAAAGCTAAGAAGATTTAACACTTGCAATTCTACATCTATTTATAGGCTTGCGCCTTTACATTGGTGGTCCACTTAACCAACTTCCTAACTACTTCTTAAGAGAATCTACAGAATGATGACCACAATCCACATAAGTCTAAATCTACAAAATATGACCAAAATACATAAAAATATTGTAAATCCGACTTGCGCACTGTTTTCCACCTTGCGTGGCATCTTTGACCTTGCATAGCTAACTTACCCCAAAAATGCCTGCCAACAGGCCCCCAACACAATCTTATGGCTTTCCCTTGAGCCACATTAGCTGGAAATGGTGTATCTCATGATCTTCACCTTGAATTGCTTGTACATTTGGGTAATTTCCTTGACATGTTCTTTGATTTTCTCAGTAGTCTTTCGACTTTCTGTCAAATCATGCTCTAATGGATGCTCGATGATCTTTGTTGTGACATCCTTTCTTCCCTCCTGAACCGCTTGTAGCACCAAAACTGCGTTCACCAAGAGTTGTGCTCCAACATCTTGAAATGTATCTAACTGTGTTGAGCTCCTCTGTTGACGATCCCTGGCCTTTGCAACCCACTGCTGCAACTCTTTCAGCTCAGCTACCTTAGTGACCTGTACAACTAGGGGCATCTCTTTAAGCGATGTCTTCAATGTTTCCAACTGCCCCTCGGCCTCTTGCATCTTCGTGGTCATTTTCTCCAACTGCTCGTCCTAGACTAAACTTCCCCAAAATTGTGTAGTCGCGTCAGTTACTTGCTTCACTTCTTGCTCCATTTCCTCTAGCTGCGTTGATAAGTCCTCAATGGCGCTTTTCCTCTCCACAACTTTCTCTGGTGGTGTGTTTAGATGTGCTAGGACCTACAAGTCCGCATTGTCGTGTTGCAATTATGCAATGATGACCCCAAGCTGCTTTGCTTTGGCCACTGGATCCAGCTTTGCCGTGCTCTCGAATATGTGCTGACGAGCAACAGAAACTACTGCCTCTAAGCGGACTATGTTGTCCCAGAGTTGCGCCTTCTCCACTGTCAGGCGGTCATGCTCCTTTTTCAGCTCGTCAATTGCCTTGGAATTCTCCTCGATCAGCCGCTCGTGTTCCTTATGCAACACCTCAATCTCTTTGCGTGCTTTTGCCTCTTTCTCTTGCGACCTTAAGAATTGACCACTAATAATTTGTTCCTTGTCCGCTAACTCTTGATTGGAGACCCTCTGCGTGTGCACCAATGTCTGTGTCGACGACACATTGATGTCTAAGGAAAGATCATGTAATTGTTGCAATGAGGTGTTGAGATCCTCATTATTGGTCTCGATCACATGCTGCGGAATTTGCACATTCCTAATCCATGTCCCAATGCTAATCGAGCCAATCCTCTGCACAGTAGCTGCCTCCGGTGCCTTATTCAAAACTACATCAATTAAAGATTCAAGGTGAGTTTTTACCTCACCAAATCCATTTGGAGCTTACTTATTCATCTATTCTTCCACTGCATCAGTCATTGTTGTAATAGCTGCAATGATACTGCTCAAATGCTCCTCCGTCACTGGTGCATTACCACTCGTCACACCTTGGTCTTGATTTTTCTTCATGCGGGATTCCTCAAACTTCCGCTCCGCTTTCGAATCAGTAGGGGTCCGTGTCGACGCTTTGTCAGAATCGTGGTCATTCGACAGGTTGGGAAATGGATCCACCGGTGCATCAGCTGGCGGAACCGTCGACACCTCCTCAATACTAACAGGTTCACGCCATTCTGGGGGCCAATCTTCCATAATAATCTCTAGATCTACGTCGAAAACTTTATATGTTGTGGGAAACCATTATTTATCTAGGTCTCGCAATGCCTGCACATGAATGGCATGCAGCTCAATCGCAAACCAGAGGATTCGTTGATACTTCACCACAGCTTCTTCTGTCAGTCGCGGAAGCTTCATTGCTACAACCTACAACGCCTTCCAGTATACCCAAAACTGATATGCATAGTCCTTCAATTGCTTTGTTTCCTTCATGTACCAGAGGTTTTGGTATCATGCACCTTTACAAAATTTTGTTGCATCTACGTCCATCCCTTGATACTCGTCCGGGTCCATCCAAGCCACCGGCGCAATCAAAATGAGTAACCAGTTGTATGCGAATGGTCACTGCCCCGCCTGGACTGCGAGTGCATCATCCATCAACTGGTTCATAAAAAATAGCGACCAGTTCATCTGCACCCATTGTGCACACTTCTCCACGCAGGAAATGACTTCAGAATTACATTGGTTGGATCTATTCATTCTGACAACCTTTCTAGCCAGAATCCTCTCCGCAATACGAACCGTTGAATCGTTTATACTATTAACACGGTATGCACGTTTGTTGCATTGTAGGTTGTATGCTTTCTTCAGTTGTGCAGCTAACCTTCTATCATTGTATTTCCCCTTCAAATATTGCGATGGGTCAGTCCTGTCCTTGGGCAGCCCTGTGATCTCCGAAATAAGTGCCACAATGACTGTGACCGATTGATCTAGCCACAATATCCCTCCATGGAAGCACGCTAAGAGCTGCCTCACGCATGCATTTGTCTCATTCCACCACCCAAAATACAGCATGCTGATCAGTCCCAATAATCCTGATATCACCAAACCTCGTGCCCAGCCATGTGTAATTCGTGCTATTGGGTCGCCTCCCACCTATGTTGTGGGTAGATATGGTTCTCTAGTAATATCTGGCGATGCGAGCATGTCATGGTCCTCATATTTCATCTGCACTAGCGAGGGAACAATGTCCCTGGTACATATCATGCCCCACAGAATTATCGGCATCTTGACCAGGTATTTCAGGTTCTTCGTCGTCGCCCTAGGCTTCGCACTAGGCTGACAAGGAGGCGCATACCTAGGGATATCTGCAGTGGATACTCCTGGGCAGACTGATGTCTCCTCAGCCCCTGATGTTAATGGACCCATCTGTCCAATTTCCTCCTCCTACGCTCACGCAGACGTTCTGGTCTTTCGCTTCTTCTGAACCTGGGACTTCTGCCATTGCGCACCCCTCTTCTTCTTTGGAACTGATGAGGAACCCACTAGAATACTTGCAATTTCTTCTTCGATGGGTACCCCAATGACTAGTGAATCTCTCTCGCTAGAAATATCAACTGTGACTTGATCATGCAGCATGCCGCACAAGTTCCCCCCAGTTCTCAGTTGGGCATTCAACTTTACTCCAGTCTACAACTCAACCAATAACTACAACTCAAATTCACTGCAATACTCTCTGCATCTCTATCGACAACTCACACTGGCACAATGGTGAATTCAACCGCGTTCAGCCACTTCTTATAGCACCGAATCGATCTTCCGCCCATTATGATCAAATCATTACGACCAAATCATGCATTAATCTCCCGAAACCACCATCGATCATGTCAATCCAATGGTTAGATCCATCATTAAGATGCATCTCGTCCAAGAGCACCACCAGATAATTGTTTTAACTGCTGAATTTATGGCTGATTTGACACTATCATGGCTGTTGCGACAGGACTCCCTAACTGCGATACTGACTCCTCTACTTGCGCAACCACTTCATCTTGGTGCACCATCCTCCTAACTGCCATCTCATGCCAAACCAGGCTCATGTGCATTGCTTCAAGCATCACGCAGCTCTGGGCTCATCCTATAGGGCTTCAGCCTGCTACCATTCACTAGCTTTGGCAGCATCACTCCATCTAATTGATGTAGTTGTACTGCACTTCCTGAACTAATGGAATTAATGAGATATGGACTGAGCCAATGCATCTGTAACTTACTTGGATGTTTGGAGAACTTGTTTTCATACATAAGAACCCGGTCTCCTTGCTAAAATTGTTTATGCTTAAAATGTTGATCATGACAATATTTTTGTCGATCCTTCTCAACGCGCTGGTGAAAACCTGTAACAAAGTGGTCTTCCTCGAGCTGCACCAACTGAGTCAGGTGTTGTTCTAAGGCTACTTCATCGTCCATGCTTGTCGTTTCTACTATGCACAAACTTGGAACAATGTACTCCATCGGTATGATTGCCTCTTTCCCATACACCATTTTGAATGGTGTATGTCCCGTCAATCATTTGCAAGTGGTATGATATTCCCACAAGACTGTTGGAATATTAAAATGCCATTCATTGCAATTCACGTTGCATACCTTTGTAAGCGCATGCTCCAACACCTTGTTGAACGCCTCCATTGTCTCATTTTCTTATGGATCTCTTCTTACATGGTACTCTTCTTATGTTGTATCTGAAGTTGCTCTATCAATGCCCTAATTGTGTGATTGATGAAGTGACTCCCCTGTTCGCTCATTAATATCCTTGGGCACCCAAACTGAGTGACAATGTTGTCAAACAGGAACCTCTTTATTGTCGCAGCGGTGCAATCTACAACAGGTGCAACCTCCGCCCATCTTGTCAAATAGTATGTCGCTGTAATTATGTACCGCGCACTGGTTCTCTTCCCAGGTGGGTTGATTGGTCCCACAAAGTCTATAACCCACTTATCAAATGGCTACAACGTCTCCTAAGGTACTAGCAACATCTCATCCCTCCTTGACAATTTTTCAATTCTTTGACAAACATCACAAGTCCGCACATAATCTGTCACATCATTATTGAGAGTAGGCAACTAAAACCCTATGTGGAGCACCTTCCTAACAGTAGCACAACCTCCATAGTTTCCACTGGAAACTCCAGCATGTGCCTCTGCTAATATCTTCCCTTGTTCATGTGGTAGGACACATCGCCTTAAGATATCAACTACTCCGAGCTTATAGAGTTGTCCAACGATCAACTGGAAATCTGCGGCCTTAGCAACCAACTGTTTCTTCTTACTTGTAGTAAGCTCCACTGGTGTTGTTCCTGTCATCAAAAATGGAATTATTGGCTCCTAATAATCATCAACCATCTCAACTCTAAATAGTTGCGCATTTGGAAACCCATCTTCAATGTTTGTCGGTTCATCACCTGTCTCAATTCGCGATAAATGATCTGGGCCAACATTTAAATGACCTGAATTCACAATTATCTCAAAATCAAACTCCAGAAAAAAGAAGTAGCCAGCGGCATATCTGCCCCCCCCCCCCCCCCCCCCCCCCCCCCCCCCCCCCNGCATATACCATCGCCAGACCTTCCCTCTCCATGTTAGTATATTTTTTCTTCGCAGACGACAACTTCCAACTAGAGAAAGAAATCGGGTGATCGATATCTCCTTCCCCTTGATGTGCCAACACCACTCCCAGCACAATTCACGATGCATCCACACTGACATGGAACTCCTTCTTCCAATAAGGAAAAACTAGTATTGGTGCGGAAGCCATCTTGGAATTTAGTGTGTCAAAACTTTCTTGACACACTTGACTCCATACAAATATTGCATCCTTCTTTAACAACCTCTCCATAGGAGCTATGATCATAGCATAACCACGAATGAACTTGCGGTAGTATCCTGCGTGTCCCAGCGTCACTCTTAGTTGCTTCACATTTGTAGGGGGTGGAAAGCTCAAAATCAGCGCAATATTTGTGGGGTCAACAAAGTCCTTACTTTCAAACAATGTGTCCCAACAACATCCCAAAAGGTGCGCAGAACATTCACTTCTTCGAGTTTAGCGTGATCTGATGCTGTCGACATTGCTTCAGCATCAGTCACAGGTTTGTCAGATGGTCCCTAATCAATCCATAAACCGTCCAATCATCCATATAAACCGCCAGAAAATTCTAAATAAAGTCCTTGGATGCGGTGACAACAATCCAAGAGAATATCGCAGGCGCATTCTTGAGTCCAAATGGCATCACCGTGTACTAAAAGCATCCCCATTCAGTAACAAAGGTTGTCTTGTGACGATCTTCTTTTGCGATCTTAATTTGGTGATAACTAGAAAATCCATTTGTGAATGAGTTAATTTCTTAATAGCCCACTCTTTCTAATACCTCATCAGTGAATAGTGTTGAAAATGGATCATGCAAACATGCATCATTTAATTTTCTAAGGTCGACACAGATCCAAACCTCTCCTGCCTTCTTGTCTTACATGACCATCAGGCTGATCCATTCCAATTCCTCAACCAACTCTATTATTCCAACATCCAACATTCTGTCAATCTCAGCTTTGACCCTGTTCTTGTATCATGGATTCAAGTGATACGGCTGTTGCTTTACTGGTTTTGCATCGGGCTTCAATGGGATCTTCATCTCTCCTAGATCTCCCAATATTCCTTTCATCTCAAAGAACTTCATAGGAAAAAAATCTTGGAATTCATGCAACAGATCTATGATCTTTGTCATGGTTTCTTTGTCCCAGTAGTCCCAAACATTCACAAACTTAGGGTTCTCCTCTGTCCCAATGTTGACCTTCCTAATTTTTAATGGATGATTCATCGGATCCGTCGATACGTTAGGTGCTACGACATCTCAAATCCCTTCTATTTTCGGAATATTAATGTTCCGCAGATCATCACTGTCCTCGGGTCCTCTATTTACATTATAACATTCCATCATCGACTGCATAGGACATCGCTTATGCGGATCCATGGGATATGCAACTGGAACTACCTTTAGAACAATGTCACGGATGTGCTGCAATGCATTATGAATAGTTGGATTGGTATTCGCGAAACTGAAGCTGTGATTAAATCAAACCGTCAACTCTTCCCAAGTAGTAATCTCTCTGCTCAACTCAATTGATACATACCATGATCGTGGAATCTCATCCAACGTGTGGATAAAGGTATGGACGCACTCATCCTTTGGTCGAGATGCCCACAAGGTCTGACACTCAATCGCACCTTCCAACGTGGTACTCTTCTTCACCGCTAAAGAGAAATGTCATCAATATTCGACACTGCGACCATCCAGTGACCGAATTCTTATGGGTCACCCACCAACGTGCTCGAGTATCCTTCAGTGCTTCATCCAACGCTAGTGACCGCTATGATTTTGACACCTTATCCTCAAATTCCACTAGAAACTGAAAAAACTCCAGCAGTCTTGCATATACTGGTAATTCAACAGTCTCGATTGCGACTTGACACAACGACTGAGTAATCAGGGCACACTGACTTAGCGATACCTCATGCATGTGATTCTGCCAGTCCTCTAAAGCATCATCAGAGTTTGAAGACACAAAGCTATAGCTACATCAACCAAGTTCCCCGTCGATAGTCCGGTGGATGTAATCTTCTGAAATGTTATATGCATGATCACATCCTCTTATAGCTTCTTCCTTCACCGATTCAACATACCTTCGCCCTTCAATTGGATCCATCAGAGCTATGACTCCGATGTCTTGATTTTCAAAGGTCATCACCCACTTCTTAAAATTAATCACTGCCAAGTTTTCATTGGCTCAGCAAATCCCCAACAATGCGAGATATGAGCCTACGCCATCAACAATGTCGATAACATCAAAATCAACATAAGTCTTCATCCCTTCAACTTCCACTACAAGGCGCGAAACTCTCCCAATCAGTGTTACTCTGGCCTGGTTAAACAGTCGCAGCTATATGGAGGACCAAACCAACTCTGGGCTCCCCATCGTTTTCCATGTCTGCCTTGTTAGAATATTTACGTCTGAGCCTAGATCCAAGATGACTGAATCTACCTCGTAGTCCCCAATCTGAATGTTCATGTGCATCTCTTTTCCTGTCTTTCTATTATGTAAAGAGTTCACTATGAACTCTTTCCATCCCTTGCTTGGTCATTGTAACAGACTCTCAATATTGACAAGAGAATCGAGATCTTTTGCCAGCGACAAGCAACTTTCAAAGAAGTTCTGCAAGGTACCATGCTATCAAGATGGTCCTGCTATCGAAATTGAATCAAAAGCAATTGACATTTCATAAACATGTAACTTACCTAGATCTCTTCTTATCGCATCATGGGCTTCAAAGAATGTCTCTTTCTCAGCGTCGACATCGAACTGCACCTTCTTCTTTCTATCCAACCAAATTTGTGGAAATGGGATATCTTCTCCCGTCATCGCACCTCCGTGATTAATGACAGCAACATCAACGTCCTGCATTCTGGTTTCTGTTGAGATCGTCGTAAATGTCGGTCCTTGATTCTAGTTCAATGGCAGATTCATAGGTTGGTTCACATTCTGATTTGTGTTATGGTTCTAATTTTGAATCTAGTTTTGGTTTGGATTTTGCAACTAGTTCTGGTTCTGCAACTGCGGAATGTTCCCTTCTTGCCACTTCGCGATCAGCTATGGACTATTCTCAACAATGTTGTCAACGATGATATACTAAGTACATTGTGCTTGCAATTGCGGGAAATCTCTCTGATAATGTCCCAGCACTTTGTAATTATAACATTGCATTGGTTCGTGACCTTGTCCTCCTCCTTGACCAAAGCCTCCACCTCGTCCTCCTCAGAATCCTCTACGGAACCCTCCTTGCTGCTAATACCGTGGTTGATTGAATTGTTGCTGTGGGGAATTCAGTTGCCATTGAACATACTGTTGTGGCTATTGTGGAGCCATCTGCATCTAATTATATTGTGGTTGTGGCACAAGCTACGGTTGCAGTTGTGGTGAAAATTGCATATGCGGTTGTGGATGAGGTATAAACTATGATTGAGGTGGTGGTTGTACCACCTATGGCTACGGTTGCTGCATTGTTTGATGGTCCTCTCCCTTTACATAGTACATGTCCATTTTTCTATCCTTAAGTAAGTCATATGCATGATAGTCCTTATCTTCATGCCCAACAGGCCAACACAATTTGCAGTATAAATTTGTCAGCTTCGTGACCATCTTTTGTATATATCGATAATCTTCATGTCAATGCCCATAAAATTGGCAGATACAACACCATGGCATACCGCCATAAATTAATGGGTTTGCTGCGCCCAACAATAAGTAGTTCCAGAAATCTGGGCATTGATTTTTAGTATGTCCCTCTGTGTGACATCAAGTACACCAAACTTCCTCACATTGCTCTTTTCCTTTCTTGATATGTTGCAACTGGAGCATCAAGTTTTCCAACTATGTCTGGATCTAATTCATGCCGACTACATTCTCTCCAATAGGTGAAGCTTCCAACTTTGTTGCAATCTCCATAGCCTCACTCTATGTTGCAATCTTTTTTTGCATCAATGGTAGTCTAATTCGAGAGATTAATGTCGTGATGAACCATTCCTTATGTTGAATATCACTCATTTGAAATCTAATTCTTGCTATTAGCGTCTTAAATAGCTGATCGAAATCCTAGATAGTTTCATTTGGATACTACTTAATCTTCTCCAGTTCTGTGATATATTGCGCCTTAGATTTCAGTTTTCTGAACTCTTCAATCAATCCTTTTCTAACTTCAGCCAGTGTTTTCACTAGAGCCCCCGTAGGAACTTGTACAAATTTCATGTACCAATCCAATGTGCGACCTTGAAGGGTTGTCTCCAATTGACCTTTCTTGACCTCATCATCCGTAGTTTGTTTGACAGACCATGCTGCTTCACACAAGAACTAGTATTGTTTGGGATCCTCAGTCTCGTTTCCATGGAATAGGGGTAACTTCGCATCATCTCCCACCATCCTGGGCCTTCTTCCTATAGTCGTTGATCCACTACTATTACATTGTTGTTGAAACGTCGGACAAGTCGATTTCAAACTCGTGTTCCTTCCTAAGTGTGACGCAGTGCACAGAGGTGTGGGTATGTTGTTGCTCTGGGTCGGCCTTTCCTCGGGCTCGGGCATATCCTGGTCATCTCCTTCGTCATTGTAGGCTCGATTTGTTCAGTGTGGTCTTCCTTTGTGACCTTGTGTATCGGTCGCAACAAGACTCTCTCCTATCCTCTGCCTCTTCTCTTACTAAAACCTTGCTCCTCCTCTCATAAGATAACTTCCTTTCTTGGCTTCCCTCATAGTCCCATCATAAATTCCATCCACCTACCCCGTATTATTCCATCCAACCCTCATCTCTGCGATACCCAGAGTTGTACTCATTGGAGTTCATATTCAATATGCCTTTTTTTGCAGATGAGCATCTTAATAGACAATTGCAAAGATACCAGGAACCTACCTCTTGGTCCATTAAAGAACTCCCTTTCTGTTTCGCTATAGGATTTAACTGTGTCGACTGTGAACCTAGTGATATATCCCTCCAATATATTGTTAATCCATAATTCAACAACCCTTGATGCTTTGGTATCTACCTCCTGCAACTGTTGGATCAGTTCCAGAGTCCAGCCAGTTAGTTTACCTCCTTGTAAATTTGTCTTCTGATATGTCAATCGCTCCAACCACTCATAGAAGATGATCAAAAATTCAGAGCAAAAGTACTCATGTGGACTGTCGTGGATATACTCTTCTAGCCACTTATCTGTCGCTGATCTAGGGTTCTGGTTCTCTTCCTCAGCAAATTCCCATATCTTTTGGTCAAAATAATCTTGGATTTCCAGTCTCAACGAATTCCACAACATGTTCTCCCTCCTCTTCACACTAAGGTCCCAGCAACGAAAGCATTTGTTGACACAAAACTAGTCGACAGGGGTACGCTCTCGGTCGACACCCGAACCACTGCGATTTCCCTGAACACCGACCCAGACAGGTTTTACCTCGTCTGGCAACACTTGCAGAGTAGATGAGGTCTCACCTGAGATGTTCAAGGGAGAACTGTCGAAACCAAGTTTCCGCAGTATGAAGGAGGACCATGTGTCTACTTATCAACTTAGAACAACATCATTCAACAGATCTAATCATTCATGTTATGCATTAACATAATCATGTCATCATTCAATAGATCGCATTAATCATAACTGAATCACAGCAAAACATCGATGTGCAACTAGAGAAACATGACATCATTTACAGTTATGCATCGCAAATACACATCGCATTCACATTTAGATCACAGAAAACATGAAAACGTGAAGATAGAAAAACACACAATGGTTCTACTCAATCTTCTTCATGTCATATTAACCTTCACAACAAAACACGGATTCTCCAAAATAGTTCTTCAGTCACATACACAGAGCGAAAAATTTGCCATTCTAAAAACCGAGAAGAAGCTCTAAGAAGTTCACCAAAGTTAAGAAGATTTAACACTTGCAATTCTACATCTATTTATAGGCTTGCACCTTTACATTGGTGGTCCACTTAACCAACTTCCTAACTACTTCTTAACATAATCTACAAAATAATGACCATAATACACATAATGCAGTCCAAATCTACAAAATATTACCAAAATACATAAAATATTGTAAATCTGACTTGTGCACCATTTTCCACCTTGCACAACAACTTTGACCTTGCGTAGCATCCACGATGTTGCGTAGCTAACTTATCCCAAAACTTCCTGCCAACAGGATGGTATTGCTCTGAATAGACTCTCCATCCAACATCTCAATATAGGAGAGTTTTCCCATATCAAGAGAAAGTGCTTCCTTAGATAAAACATCACCACTCAAATTGTGCTCCCTGTAAATGTGTTGAAAGTTTATGGAGAGGAAAGAAGCTTTTACTTCAAAAATGCGATGACACCATTGTTCCATGTCCACAACATCTAGACATGTCCCCAAGTTTTCCCAAGTAACGATATCTTGCGAGTCCCCACAGACAGTGAGGGTAGGAAGGCCTATAGAGACTCCAAATACCATTAAAAAGTGACCAAAGGGCCATTAACTCTACCCTGGTATTGGTGCTGACACCACATCCCAACTTGACATGAAATTAAATAGAGGAGATGATATGAAGTGTAAATCCTGCACCCCTGATACTTGAAGCTGTTGCACCATCGAAAAAATGGGAAGGATAAGTGACATCAGGCGATGATCCAATATCATGAAGAACATTTCTTTTTCCACAATAGTAAAAGTATTAACAAGATCCAAGATCCCATGAAAATAGTTCCCACCCTCACAACATGATCATAAAAAATGCAATGATTGCAGGTGTTCCAAATACTCCAGATATAAAAAAAACCAAATAAAGAAGCATATGAACATTCATAGTTCAACAATTAATATTTTCTAACAAGGAATGATCCTTTCAACTAATAACCATCCTATGACTAATGGATAGATTATTCCTCACTTCCTGGGAAAATGAGCAAGCAACAAATAAATGATCCATCGATTCGTTGGGAGCTTTGCATAAACATTAGTGATTTGGCCCAATCTAGCCCCGTCTTGTTAAACTATCCCAAGTTCTGATGTGGTTTAGAACACATAGCCAGCTGAAACATTGTATTTTTAGTGGGGGATGCCAAATCCAAAGCTTCTTGTGATGCCAACTGGATGATTTCCCTGATAACTTATTTGCAATAAGATCATAATCCAAATGTGTTGTAGCTTCAACATTTTTTTTATCATGCAACCAGAAAATATGATCCTTTGTTGTGTTGAGTTTGATTCCACCATGAGAAATACCACTAATATAATTTGATCATTCCTCCTTCCAAGCTCCTCCAAGATCCAAGTCCTTCGCAGTCAACCATTAGGAAGAGGAAATGGTCAGTTCCCCACAATTGTGTGCCTGGATGAGATTGTTGATTTCCTAGTCATTTAGATAAGCACGAAGGTCAATGGAAAGAATAAAATTAGATTTCACTCCAATAATAGGATCGATTCCCAACTTTATAAGGCCTCCATCTCCAGCTCTCCATCCCACCATACAACTAATCCATGGTAGAACTCGAATGAATCCATTCCAAATATGTGAAGTATTATGAACAGAGAAAATATTTTGGCAGATCCAACACTCCATTGGTACACCTTTAAGATATTTGATTTGAATCACTTAATTCCAAATACCCTTGCCCCTAAGAACAGTCCACAGACTCTTGATTCTGATCGAGATGATAAACCATTCCAGATTTTTAATATTCCATCCCCTAAGGGAGAAAGGTATTGAGAGCATTTTCTAATCCACTAAATGCAACTTGTGCTTGTTTGCAGTACCACCCCAAAGGAATGTAAAGATACATTTCCTTATTCTATTCATAATGGATCTTGGTAGCCTTACAAGGGAGAACCAATAAATCGGGATCCTTGATAAGATAGATCTAATAAGTATTAGTCTTCCACCTAAAGATAAGAACTTATGAGTCCAATGGTCGAGCTTCTTCTCAAATATTTTTATAATCCATCTCCAGTCCTTTAAACCATACCCCAAGGGTTTAAGCCTAAAACCCAAATATTTAAAACCTGAATCGATTAGATCCATTTTGAAAGGAAGAATAGCACTGCTACTATTGATAACTTCATTCGTCAAATTATTTCTGTGAAAGGAGGATTTTTCCAAGCTTATACTCATCCCCAACACCGATCATAAGAGATACACAACATGTTTAAATGCTTTCCATTACTCGTGGGTTCCACTGCCAAAAAGTATAACATCATCCACAAAGAGTAAGTGGGTTAAGGAAAGTGTAAATGAAATTTTAATATCATTAAATTTTCCAGCATTCTTAACATCCCCAACGAGTCGACTAAGACCTTCAATCACCAATAGGAAGAGGAGAGGTGATAGGGGGAACCCCTTTCTAATGCCCCTTGTAGAATTAAAAAAACCAGAAGGTGAGACATTAATCAGTACCAAAAAATTTGTTGAAGATACACATCCCATAATCTAGTTTGCCACCTTGAAATGCATCGCAATTCGAAGGAGAATAAGGCACATGAAAGTCCAGTTAACTCCATGAAAATATTTAATGAGGTCAAGCTTTAGGACCAGGGATTTCAGGTTTTTTTATAGTATGTAGAATTTCTTGAGTAATCCCAATAGGTTCCTGGATTTTCCTGTTCTTCAGGAAGCCAAACTGCTCAATTGAAATGACCCTTGAAAGTATAGGCTTAAGTCTATTAGAGTTTAATGCTCTTCCAACCTTTTTTTCTCTCTGGGATTTCTCGACAGCCTTCAAAATATCATGTTTAACCAAATCAAAGAAAAAAATAAAGAATTCCGTCGACTGGCCATATGGTCTCGGACTCCTATCCTTCTTGAAACTCTTCAGAGAAGATTCAATTTCCTGCATCGTTACCTCGACAACCATACACTCCAAGTCATCAGTGGATAAACAAGATGGGAAGTGCTTGATAACCTATAATTGATCCGATATGAGAGATTTACCATCATCCATAAAAAGAGAGGAGAAATTTTCTTTGTCCAAGTTCTTGAGCCGATCCATATTGCAGAAAATATTTCCAACATCATCAGAGAGTTCCCAAACAATGTTGTGGTTTTGCCTTGATGAGGCAAACCTATGGAAAATTTAGTATTAGCATCACCCTGTTCTATCCTAAGAGCCCGAATCTTGAGTCTCCACGTAATTACCTCATGAGCCAATATTTTTTCTTTTCAACACTTAATGGAAACCAATTTTTGTGCTTCATTTTTCGAGAGGATACTCGAAGGAAAAAAAATGAGTAGAGATGTTGTGACTCTAAATCCAGTTCTGCTAGCTCCTTCTGTTGTTCCAATAATTGGCTCTTTTCCCATTTTTTCACTTCTCCTTCGACTCTTTTTCAGTTTCAAAACCAATCTGGTCATAGCATCACCATTAGAATGTGATAACTCAGAGGAACATGAATAAAAATACATATGTGAGAAATATTCCAACTCTAACCATGCCTTGTTAAACTTGAAGGGGTAGTTCCTCTTATAAGAAGTTTCGTCCCATTCCACACACACTGGAAAACGATTTGAAATCACAGAGTGGTGTACCCAGGAGAGATATCAAGAGAAGAGAGGCACCAAAGGATATGATACAAGATATTTGTCAAGTCTCTTAATTATGCCCCCAACCCCAGATCTACCATTCCTCCAAGTTGGGCCAATACAGGCTGGAGCTAAGTCTACCATATTGGTACGATCCAACAACTGAGAAAAATAAGTGCTAAGTGGATCAAGAAGAGAATTATGGCCCCAAATCTCTACATTCGAGAGAGTAAAGTTAATATCTCCAGCAATAATCAAGTTTGAGATATTAAATATACCCTCATTCACAACAACATCCCAAAATTAAGTCCTATTATGATAGGGTCCATAGCAGTTAATACAGGAGAGTTCCAAGGGATGATTCCTCAAAATAACCTTTACCAAAATACCAGTCTAGGAGACAAAATATTTACAACGCGCTACAGAAGGATCCCATGCCGTGAGAAGAACCCCCAAGAGGCTAAGAGAATCGGTAGCAAAAAATTCCCAACCAGGCCAGATTTTTGCAAAAGAAAAAAGGGCCTGAGTGTGTTCACACATAGTTTCTTGGAAGAAAATTATATCAGGCTTGTTATCAGAGAGTAAAGAGTCGAGAGATTTGATCTTGAAAAGTCCTCCAAAACCACGAATATTAAGAGAGAGAAGTTTCATTAAGAACCCATGCCCGGGGATGACTCTGCTCTAAGTACCCCAAGAGAGGAAAGTTGGCTGGGAAAATGGAAGGATCTAGCCACCTCTTTTATTTTGGAAGAAATGGGAGTGTTGTGATGGTCCCCAGGGTTCCATGGTGGCTTAATAGGATTAGCTTTCTAGGATCTCTGGATGGTCACATTTTTGTGTCTGATCGAGTCAAGTGGTAAGGTGGACGAAGTGATGGGGTATTTGTCAGAGAAAATAAAGAGTAATTTTAAGAGGGAGGAGTCGGAGAAATATGGATTTTCATGGGGACTATCGGGAGGGAGGAAAACATCAGATAAAGGGAAGGAGGGAACCCCATCAAGGAGAGAAAAATCAGCCTCATAGAAGAAAGATGGGACATGCAAAGAATGTGCCAGTGGAGGGGTGGTCAAATTAAAATCCACACTATCCCCAGAAAGTAAGAGGACCGAGACTCTAACATGAGTTTTATCTTCCCCTCCTGACTTAACATGACCCAAAACAAGGTCATCAAGCATGGGTAATGGAGCCACCAGATGGCTACAACACACAATATTCTTGATATCAACAATATAATCTAGCTCAACTTTAGAAAGATCATCACAATTTGAAGGAGATACAGAGCTATGCATACCTTCTAGTAGCGGAGAAGAGAGAGACTCCATACCTGGAACAAAGGGACCATGAGCATCCTGTTGAACATTGGCCATGGATGCACCATCCGACACTCAAGGAGACCCGTGTAACAACAAAGGGCACTTGTGCTTGAGATGTCCAGTCTCATGACAGAAGTGACAACGGAAAGAAAATTTAATATAATCCAGTATTTGAACATGAATGAGGTCATTGCAAATAATATCAATATTGGGCGGAAACCCTGCAGTAATAGCCATTTCAACCAAGACCCTCGTTGAATGTTTATAAAAGGTATGGTGAAAATTTTCCTCCACAGCCACAAACCGACCCAAAGTGTCTGCAATGCCCAAAATGACCTCCTTTCTCCATAGAGGAAGGGGTAATGCAGGGAGAAATACCCAAAGGTGTTAGTTAACCACCCTTTCACGGACAGGGTCAAAGCTTGAGTGCTAGCAACTAAGGACCAGTGAGACATTACACAAAGGCCAAATAGAGTTTAGTATTAGAGTGGCAACCTTTCCATCAAGGAAGAGAAAGACGAACCAACCATTTGAGAGTTTGCTGATAGTTGGGATATAGTATAGCAATGGTTTCCAGTGCTAGGTAGCCCAGAATACCCACTCTTCTTTCTCCAATTTACAATATTCTAGACGAATGAATAGTGCACGACTACACAACATTTCCACTTTGTCCATATAGATATCCCGACCTAAAAAAAAATGTGTTTGGAAACTAGGGCCTTAATGGCCTTAGTCTTCCTCCGGGATTGATAATGTGAGTTTGGGTTTCCAACAGATCCTAAGACCTTATCAGGATCGAAATCCACCGCCATTAGAGACCAACAAAAAAACTGACAGTCAGACACAACGAAACCACCCAGTACAAAAAAGAGAGGAAAAGAAACTGACAAGCTCTGACACCCCTGGTGCCAAGAAACTCTCAAAGAGAAGGGAAAATACCAAAAACTCTAATACCAAACATTAAAGTCAAAACCCTAAATCAAATTGGAGAATACTCAACAAATAACCCTGGTTAGTCCGGAAAGAAAGCATAAGGATAGGCTAATCGAAGAGAAAAACGAGACAAGACCCCAAAAGTCGGAAAAAATCCCATCCGAAGACCAAACCACGTCAAAAAATAAGAGACCCATCATAAGGCTGACAACCAAACCATCGCAAAACCCAGGTTTGGTGAGGTGAGAGTAAGTGACAAAAGGGAAAAAAACCCTAGCAGCAGAACGTGACAATCTAGAAGAGATGGCACTCTACGAAAGACCAGGAGCTTTGCCTGACTGAGAGCTCATTGAAATGGGTTGACAAAAAAATTCCAAACCACATCAAAACCATAAGAGATCCATCATGAGGTCGAAAACCAAACCACTACGAAAATTGGGTTTGTCGAGGTGACAATAAGTGACGGAAGCAAAAAAAACTTAGCAGTAGAAACCATATTCCACAAAAGATGACACATTGCCAAAGACCAGGAGCTATGCTCAACTGAGAGATCAGTGAAACGGGTCAACAAAAAAAGTTGAAATGGATGTCAGTAAAGCCTTGGTGACAGGAAAGGAGGACACCAGTAGCAGTAATCCCCAAAAACTAGAAAAAACAGTTATCACAAAGCCCTAAAGACCGGAAAGAATAAACAAAGTCCAAACCTTACTCCCACTTTTTTTCTATGGCTAGTACTAAGTCCTTAGGGAGAGGACAAAATCCATGCTAGGGAAAAATGAAGTGTACAGGTAGCTGGTCAAACCACCGAGGAGAGAGTTTCAAAGCCATCCAAACCATCAAACTTAATTTTATACATTAATACAAGTTCAATTATCTAGTTGCAAATATTATTATAAACACAAAGTTTATGTGAATACATATATTATTATAAACATTTTTAAAATGTTATATTTAATAAAAATAATAAAAGTTTGATTTAGATTAATCTAATGATCATATAAATATTTTCAAAACTTAATGATTATATCATTTTTATAGCCCACTTTAGAGGAATTGGTAATGAGTAATTGAGATGACAAGTTGTAAATGGAAAGTCACCAGTTCAAATTCAACATAAGTATATATATAGGCACACTTAAAATTTAATCTAGTGGATTTGTTTGAGTGGTTAAGTAGAAAGATTAGATTGTCAAAGCTGCAATTATCCCAACCCAAAAAATTACATATATTTATCTTGTTTACCTTACTTAAAAAATGACACCTTGAGTTTTTTTATTCTACCAATCTTGAAAGTTTCTTTGATTCTGGTTAGAAGATTCACATTCTGGAGCTGGAAAACTTGAGGGATCTCCTACTAGCCCATGAAGCTTCTCTCCAGCTTAAGAGAAAGGCATTATGGCTGAATTTGGGTGACAACAATACCAAGTATTTCCACAACTTCATCAAACATCGCATTCATATGAATTCTATATAAGAAATTGAGGATGCACATCAGCATTTGGTCTCAGGTTTTGATAACAGTGCATCCACGGGTGTAAAATACTTCTCTGAACTTTATAAGGAGGACTCTTGGGCATCTATTCCTTCCATATTAGATATTACAGCTTAGATGCCCAACATAGTTTCCCATGAACAAAATCGATTGTTATCAGAACCTGTCACTATGGAGGAGCTTTAGCATGCCATTTCCTACTTGCATCTTGAAAAAATACCGTGTCCAAATGGATGGGCGTCTGAGTTTTTCTTTGGTTTGATTGACCTTTTTGGTGTTGACCTACTCGTTGTTGTTGAGGAGTCTCGTAGATAGGAGAAAATCCTTGCAGCTTTTAGTTCTACATTTTTTACTCTTATTCCCAATATTGATAAGGTAAAAAATATGGATGAGCTCCGACCCATTTCCTTGTGTAATTGCATATACCAAATTATTGCAAAGGTTATAGCAAACATGATCAAATGCATATTATCTTCTACCATATCCCCTGAACAATTTACATTCTTGGAGGGCCGACAAATTCACAATGCAATTGGTATAACATAGGAGGTGCTCCATTCTGCTAAGACTAAGAGAATTCCATCTATCATCATAAAAACAAACCTCACAAAGGCCTACGACGAGGATAATTGGACATTTATTAAGTTAGCATTAGCATAGATCGACTTCAACCTTCCCACAATTAATTGGATTCTTTCTTGTGTCCAAACTGTCAATGTCAATGTACCGATTAATGTGTTGACCTCTTCCTTCTTTCGTCTTGTTAGGGGTTTACGTATGGGGTGCCCTTTGGCGCCATTTCTATTAATCATCCTTATGGAAGGTCTAAGCAACACTTTGATACATGCTCACAATATAGGTACTCTCAAAGGTTTCTCCTTTGGAGGGCGGAACCACATCAGTCATCTCCTATTCGTCGATGATATATTTCTTATATCTAATGGATCGTGCAAAGAAATCCTCAAGCTTAAAGATGTCCTTGCTTTATTCTCTGCTACTATAGGTATGGTTTTAACCCCAAGAAATCAACTATTTCTTATATGAACCTGGGAGTTGAACAAATAAATTGGAATGCTAATCATTTTTTTGTTTGAGACAGTTGATATTTCTTGTAGTATCAAGTGCCTTGAATTTGCGATCAAACCAAGTGATTACTACATTAAGGATTGGTCTTGGCTCCTATGTCATATAAAACATAAGCTTAATCTTTGGTGCAATCGATGGTTAACCAAGAAGGGTAGACTCATCCTTCCGAAGTCCGTTCTCAAAGGACTTCATGTTTAATACGTCATAATTTCACCATCCCTACCATAATTATGGAGAAAAATCATAAGATTTGCTTTAATTTTCTATAGAAAAGTAAGAAAAATGATAGAAATTTTCATTGGATCTCTTGGAAAAGATTATCCCTACCCAAACCTATCGATGGTTGGGGGCTAAAACATCATAAGAGCTTCTCTATAGCTCTTGTCGCAAAGGGTATCATATGTCTAGTCAAAGGATGTGACCTATGGGATGAGGTAATAAAGTTGGTATATACATACAACCATACTATGTTTTGTAATGGATCCAAATCCACCCAGAGGCCATAAGGAACATATCTATGATGTGGAGTTCCATTTAATCAGCATGTGACCTTATTGGTGATTCACTCATTTGGAAGATTGGCAATGGACACAAGCTCAAAATCGGTATAGACCCTTGGTTAGGTTCCGATGCAGACCACAGCCTACCTCAGCACATGATTGAACATCTTATGGATCATGGAATAGTGTTCCTATATTAGGCATGGGATCATCGACATACTACACAAACTGTATAGGCTTGGTTGTTAGCGAAGGCATTGGGATTTGTACAGGGTGATATCTCTATATGGGAAAGATATATCATGTGTCTTAAAAAGAATCTCATAGCTTATCAAAAGAGGAAGATACTATTATTTAGTCTAAAAACCCAGAGGGAGGTACATATACTTTGAGACTGGGATATCAAGTACTTCGCATAGCGGAAGATCTCTGAAATCCATCTTGGAGGTATAACATGATCTGAAGCTTCAAATGTCCTCTTAAAACTATTTCATTTATGTGGATTACTCTGACATAGCGAAAATATGTTTGGGAGCATTTGACCAAATTCATTGGATGTGGACCTGGCATATGCTTATTATGCAAATCTGACAATGAAACCATTATTCATTTATTCATTAAATTTCCATATATATCAGAGATGTGGAAGTATTCTCAGCATGTCATAGGTGTACAATTATATGGGAAGGTGACAGACTTGAAGATGCCTTCAAGCTCTAGATTCAAAATCCAACATTCTAGTCACATCAGTCTCTTCCTCTTCTCATCATATGGGGGGCTTGGTTGGAACACAAGAAAATGGTGTTTCATGACACCTTCATCTTTCCATAGGTTTATGCAGCAAAAATCCTGGCTATGTTGACACACTTTCCATAGTCTCAACTTGAGGGATCCATGATCCACGATGACATATTACAAATTGATCATAATTAGACATGGTTCTTTTTTTTACGGAGTTGCGCAAGGTAGCCCCAACTATGGGAGAGCAGGTGGTATCATCCATATATCTGATAGTCATTTCTATAAATTATCTACAAATATAGGACTTGTATCTAGCAACAAAACGAAACTCCTTGCAGTCCTACTGACTCTTAGGATGGCTATTCATGTTGGCATAACCTCACTTCAGGTTTTTAGGGATTCCAAGCTTGTTATCGACTCATTGCATCTCCATAAAAAGCATGTAAACATTCATCTCATTCCTATTTATGAGGCTATTTATTAGTTGCTTGATACATTTGATGGCATATATTTCCAACATATATACAAGCACAAGAATCTCACCATTGACCAGCTCTTGAAAGAGGGACTACTTCTTGATGTGGATTCTATGAAAATTTGGGAGCAGCAGATGGATCTCATCAAGGAGATTGATCCGGGACCTATCCACATTTGATACTCTGCTCATTTCATAGGGATCATACATGTTATTTTCTTGACATACATGATAAATTTGCATACATAAACAATATATTATTGTAAGATCATAATTGGTTAATATATGCATAGTTAGAAGCATAAATCAAATGATATGCAACTGAAATATGAACAATATGATTCAAAATTAATAAAGTTTTGGACTGTGATCAATTTTCCATGAAAAAAAATATATTAAACTCTTAAAAAGATTCATGGCCCCCAGAATGTATAACCCACATTTTATTTGTATTTAAAGTCTTGCAAAAGATTCCAGCAATTCTCTTGGCCTCCAACAAAGAAATGCCTTTGGGTAACAAAAAGATTTTTTAATTGTCCCTAGATGCTTTAGGGCGAGTGGGTTATTTAGGTATACATTGGAACATGAATGTGTTTGAGCAAATGTAAAGTCTTCCCAAGCGGTATTATTAAATGAAATAGATTTGTGCTAAGGGGTGATAATGTAGAGAATACAAGGTGTATGAAAACACTTTTGACGAGAGGCCATAAAGAAATTAGGAGTATTATATCTTAGTGGAGAAACCATCGAGAATCTCGTGCATGCTTTTAATATTGTGCTATTTAGACAAAAGTAGTATATTGTTTACATTGTTATTGACTTTTGGAAGCCATGATTATGAGAAAATTGCTCATTGTTACGACATTTTTGATAAAATGACAGCCACTCAAAATTGGTTTGTAAAATTTCATGGCCAAATTCAATTATATAAAATGATAAAAGTATATTAATGAAAAAATAAAAAAAATAATTAGTAGATTAACATAATATTTAAGACATCTTGAGTACTATATTTTTTGTTGAGCAAGAATTAATAAATAGAAAGTTTGACTAGAAAATCCATGTCATAGACCTATAGTATGTTTGAACTCTTTTCTTTGAACTTGTAAATTTTTTAACTTTGTTTAAGCACTTAGGCTATATGCCACTTCCTTTCCTTAGCCATAAAGGCTTAGCTAGCCTATTCCTACTACAAGCAGACGCTTCTTCATGTAAGGTTTTCCCATACCTTTGCCTTATAATACAAACCATCGGATGCAACTAAGTCCTACTCAACCAAGTTCATTAAGGGTCCTCGCACAAAAATGGGGGACCTTTTAAATGCAAATGATGTTTTGAAAAAGATGTTATTGTTGTATAATTCAACAACGTGTACGCATTTATAAAACATGGGAATGGGCAAGGTTGAGGCTTCCAAGTGGGATGCCACGAAATCCAGGAGAGAAAAATGTGCATGCATTTTTTCTCTCCAACACAGGTGCAAAACATGTGCGCATTTTAGAGAGAGAAAATGTGTGTGTGTTTGCAAAGCATGTTTTATTTCCCAAACCGGCTCATGGGCCACATTCTTCACCCTTTAGGCAGTTATGGTTTAATCAATGACAAGGTAAAAACACAGGCACAAATTGGGCATCTACAAGCGTCCTCAACCAATTTCTTCTCTCTTATAGGTAAATCTTGTTCCCTCCTTCTATTTTTCAATCGTCTTTTTTTGCTCAAAGACATTAAAGAATATCCTACAATGAACTGCAAAATCTCACAAAAGAACCAATGTATCCAACATTTATCCTTCTAAGCCATAGGACAATCTATCCGACAACTGATTGAACACTTCTCCAAAATCTATCTACAATTATAGTTCAAATATACAAAATATGTTTTACTTATTATTTATGTAATGTAGTAGCTATGTTTAAGAAGACTACCCTTGACCAAGCTTTCCTTTGTGTCCTTGCCATAAAATAGAAATACAACTGATATAATTGCTTTCAACCCTTTTAAAATCCTAATCCTAGCTTAGACCCTAATATCCCCTCTTCTCAAAACCATAATTCAACTCTCTTAACTACCTATAATCCCAAGCCTATACCCCCACCAACCCCACTCCTCATCCCACTGCTTTACATTATCAAAATTGGTGCCACTACCACAAAACCCCAACTCATAAAATTGTTGAATGCCAGTTTTACAATGCCAACATCAATCAAAATCCTTATTTCTAATGAACATGGAAGTGATTTCATCGCAACTCCTTCTTCCCCTACTCTTTTTTCTGCCTCATCTAAGGTCATGTCCTTACACAAATTGAACTACATGGAGCTTTTGCGATATGTACTTGAACCTTAGTAGTGTTTGTCATGCTAGAAACTTAACAAAAATCAGTGTAATAGAACATGAAAAACTCTCATTGCCCCAACTTTCCTTTGCACTAAGATATATAATGTTATAGTTGCATCAAGTTCCATTTTTAATATTGCGCCAAACTTGTTTCTGATAGACCCCCTATGGTTAGGCCAAGTCTTCTTGGCATTGGTTGGATAGTCAAAATTTTGAATTGTGTTAACACCAACATATAACCAAGAGGGATCATATAGAAGACATGCTAACTAAAAAAGCATACTTTGTTATCAATAATTCCTTACATAAAGTGGTGGTTACTCAATTGACATAACACACTCAAACACAAAGGAGTAGCCAAGGTGGTTTGGGACCACTTTCAATGAGACAATAATAATAGGATCATGCATTTTATAATGTAACTTAATTGTAAAATGCCTGCATTTTACAATATCTTATAGGCTTACCTTCATCAACATGTATCAATGTGATTAATTGAAAACCTTTTTCCACAAAGCTACAAGCATATAAGACCTTCTAGGTTAGAGTCACAAGGTTTAGTTTTCAATATTAATAACAATTATTCATATTTGAGGAACATCTTAGTGTGTAGGCATGCATGTTCATGACTAATTTAACAAAAAAATAACATGGCGATTTTTTTATGTTAATTATCTAGTCTAATTGTTCGATTTTTTAAAATTTTAAATTATAAATACTCATGTCATTATTTGTAACATTTGTTGTACATTTTTTCATTTCTAAGATATGTCACTATACCATGTATATGTTTCTAATGTTTTTTTTGGTATTTATAATTGCAGTGGCTAGCATGGATCCCAATGTGGAGATACTAAGAGATCTAGGGAGGATCAAAGAGATTGGGGGCAATGGAGGGTGGAGACCAATTCCACCACCCTTTGTCAAAGTCACTAGAGGAAATCTTAAACACCATTACCCAATCAAATGGTGCCATATACTACATTGTATTTTATAGAGAATGAAAAAGGAAAACAGTATGCAGATGGGTTGAGTTACAATGACATAAAAAACTTAAGATCACCAAAGGGCACAAATTCTCCTTGTTTAAAGAGCCACAAAATGGGAAAATTTCAAACACAATAAAACCCCGCATCTCTATTGAGTGGTGAATATATCCAACGCTTTAAGAGAATTGGATGGATCAATGGTATATGATTTTTGAGGTGCCACCTTACAACAACAAGGAAATTCCTTTATATTTCCTTAGAAAGATGTATGTTGAGTTCGTGTTGGGCAAACATGTCAACTATTTTGACTTGTTGGAGTTCCAAGGAATTAGTCATGGAATGCCTCAAAACCATCCCAATGTTAGGCTTCGATATGTCAATCGCCAAGTACCAAAACCTCGTAGGTAGCTTCCTAAATTAGATGTCTCCCCTTCACATGATATGATAGCACATACATGAGAAGAATTCTTGAGTGCCGCTCAAGCAGGTGTATTCCATAGCATCGTCATTGATCATATGGCCTAGGCAGGGCCATCTCGCTCTATTGGTATACATCCACCAAACTCCCTGTGGTTTAGGCCCATCTAGCAGTGGGGGTGGATTGACACATCAGGAGACCGCCACTGAGCCTCACATGTGCATAGCATGTGGCCATGCCATCTATGGTTGTGCACCATCATATATTGAGTTTTCTAGGTTATTTAGGTAGGTAAGTATATGGTTAATAATAATTGTATCCAAACTATTTTTTCCTTACTATACACATACATAGATTGTTGGTTTAAAAAAAATTAACTTGCATATGCTAGATCACACGACAGTGGGGAAAAGCGTTGGCACCAGTGGCGGAGAGAACAATGTAGCAGAATCTACAAGTGGTCTTGGTGTGTTAGGTGTTGTCATATCTTTGATGACAACAACTCACATAGAGGTAATTATCTCAACATATCAGTTTGTTAATACATGTTATTTTGTCAATACATGCTATATCATTAATGGTAGACAATCTAATATTTATCATTTTTAAACTTGTAGTTGCTAGATCCTCAACAACCTGATTAAAACATTGAGTATAATGATATCCCAGATGTCAACCTTAGTAGGTTTTTGAGTGAGGTAAGTGTATTCTTTAAAAATTAATAATGTCCAAACTTGTTTTTCCTTATTGTACACATGTATAGATTGCAAATGTTAGATGACTCTACAGAGGGGTAAGACTTTGGCACTAATGAAGCTCCCCTTAGTGGATATACAATTCACACTAAGGTAACAATTTCAAATGTATGTTAATTTGTTTATACATGTTAGTTCATTAGTCCATGCATGTCTAACTACATCAACACTTAGTCACTTTTTAAACTTTCGAATGATAGATGCTTCTGTAGAGGGGAAAGGATTTGGCACCAATGAATCCCCTCTTGGTGGATAGACAACTCACACTGAGGTAACTATTTTAACATGGTTTTTCATTGATTCACATGTCTGTGTCTAACTACGCCAACATTATGTGATTGTAGGCATCAATTGAAATTTGAGCACCGCCACTTTTATTTGCATATCCCACAAAGTCCAAATGTTTCCAAGGGTTGTGTCTTTATCTTATGGCCCTCTTCTAGAAAGAGGGCAGGTTTCCATGACCATTGACTTATTGATTCCATGGTAATGTATAGCCTCTAATGATAGTTGTTGATTAACTTTAAATTCCATGCAGAAATTGTTTTTCTTATTGTTTATTTCACATGTTTACAACATCATGTTGGAGATTCCTCCATACCATACCTCAATGGGGTTTTTGATGCAAGAGTTATTGATGCATCAACGATGGGAAGAAGTCACGTAGAGGTATATATTTCAATATGTGTACATAGTTTATCATGTGAGATTGTTTATTCATGCATGTCTAACTATTTCAAAATCATTTGGTGACTATAGCCATTAGCAGAAGAATTGTTTGATCCCTCCAGTCCAGTTGTGTATGGAACCAAGCATAATGTTCATCCTATAGCTCTGCTTGATACACAAGAAACCCACAATCCTCTCCCGGAGTCTACTTTTTAGGTGAAATGTTGATTCATTACAAAGTGTTTTAATATTTTTACGTGTACATGTTGATAATTGTTGAAATATTGGAGATATGATCATTTATTTGCAGAGCACAATTGCAAATATTCTTTCATTGAGGAGGACACCAGAAGAATCGATACCTTGGATGGATTCAATGAGTGTTTGTTAGAATTAACTGAGTCATAATTTAATTTTATAAGTTTGTTACTGTTAATGTATTAGCTCAATTAGCTAAGCAAGAAATTTGATCTTTGATTTCCAAACTCTAGAGATGCACACCTGTCCTAAACAGAGGCCTGATGCATCGAAGTCAAGAAAAAACAGGAGGACGATCGAGTTTCGATGTGTAGTATAGGGAATATGTACTTTGGGATACATATGTAACATCATTCTACTTTTGTATACATGTACATTGGCACGCCATTCAAGGGTCGTCTACTTTGTCATAAATTTTATTATAAACTTGTATTGTTGAATTATAACTTGCTCAGTATAATTTATTTCATGTTTTCTCTTGAAATATTCAGAAAAGTATTCAATTTGATCATACATGTGTGGTCAATAATGTTTCTATATGATTAGTTTCCATTGTTTGATAGCTTGGACGATTGGATGGAGATATCAGTTATATAACTTTGAGTAATTCTTAATGGAATATGAAGGACTATAAATACTAATATGCAATAGAATTTTGTGTTGTAGAAGACATATATGAGTTCATATACGAGGCATGGTCTATATGTGTTTTTGCACTAAATACTATTTGAATGTTATCTTCTTTACAAGTCTGTGAAAGAGAGCATGAAGTGGGTATGAGACATGAGAGAATTCCAAGATAAATTATTTGTATAATTTGTTCAAGCCAATAAATTTGCATAACTTAGTTAAGTTTTCCCATAATTATTCATAAATATACTTTAACAAAAGTTGTCCCACCTTAAAAAATATCAATAAATATACTTTGAGAGGTTTCCCCACCCTAATGTTCTACCTCTATATTATGATAACCCGTGAAGAATAAATGTTATTAAAAAGGTAAGTATGGCATATCATAGCATTGGAAGTTATAAAACAAGTGAGATAGATATGGTAATCTCGATCCATATCTAAATAATTTGTAAATGTTTGAGGTAATTAAAACATATTAATCAAATTCTCTACCATTCTTTTCTTAAGTTATGGTAGATGGTGTTTCAACATTTATGAAACCTTGATTCAATGATTCTATTAGAAGTTTTTCAATTTGGATATAGTGCGTGTATTTTATGAAAAACTTGCCATAGATATTTGATAAAAGTACAAGTTGTAAAGTCACAATGTTCCAACTTTTGTATGTGCTTTGTTGCACGCTTACCTTAACCACATATGTGATCATATCACTGCACTTCTTTTTTACTTTTAGTTTTCATTTTGTGTCCCCTATTGTGTTTAGGTAAACAACCTCAAGGACACATGGTAAAATTATGTTGGGTTTTGTTGCATCAAATGAGGTTTTGCTAGATTGCATCAAATCCACAAACAATTGAAAAACAAAATTATGAAGGAAAGAGATGAAATGCAGAAAACAAAAATAGAAGTGATCTCAAAACAAAACAAAAGCAAAGCCCCAATCCTATCATCACAACATCATATTGCTCAAAATATGAAATTGAAAGAGACAAGGTTATTTTAAGTCCATCATTTAAAGTTGTAAATCATTTACCAACTCAAAATATGAGTTATTTTTATAAACTTGAAGGTATATTGTACAAAAGATACCCATGAGTTCCCCACAACTAGTCATATCCTTTTCTAGGGTTTCATGATATCCATGGTGGCCATGTGATGAGTAGCTCCAACACCCAAGTTGACCCCTTAGTGCAAAAAATGCAATGTCTCTTATCGAGGGAAACCCTAGATTCAAAAACGGTCAAACAAGATAATATTCGAGCCATGGACCAAGAGAAGTGAAGCACCCATAGAATTATTATGATTTCATGATTCCAACATATTCAATTATTCATCGATCTGATCCATGTTTGTCATTTTATGGCCAATTGCATCTCACCTCCTAGAGACTTTTAGGGGCACATGGTGAATCCCTATTGGTGGCATGATATTCGAACTGAATAGTATATATGATTTCCATGAGATACTACAAGTGTGTTTGGGTAGGGTTTATGTGGGAATAACAACCACAATTTCATGATCAAGGTACTTCCGAAGTTGACCCCTTTGTGAAAAAAAATGCAATGTCTCTTACTAAGGGAAACCCTAGTTTCAAAAATTATCAAACAAGATTATCTTCGGGCCATCAACCTAGAGGAGAGAGGAACCCCTAGCGCTATTCCAAATCCACGAATCCAATGGAGTTGGAAGGTCTCTAATCCAATCCATGGTCATCATTTTATGGCTAGTTGCAGCTCACCTCCTAAAGGTTTTCAAAGACAATGGTGAATCCATACCCACAACACAATATTCAAACTAGGAAGAAAATATGAGTTGTGTGAGATCCTACAAGTGTGTTTGGGAAAGGTTGACATGGGAAAATTATCCACAAGTTCACAGTCGATGCATTTCCCAATTTTACCCCTTAGTTTGAAAATTGCATTGCCTTTTACTAACCAAAACCCTAGTTTCCAAAATTGTTGGACAAGACAAGTTATAGGACATGGACCCATGGGAAAGAGGCACCCTTAGAAATATTTCAATATCATGAATCTGATGGATTTGATGATTCTCATATCCAAGCCCTGGGCAATATTTTATGGCCAATTGTAACTCACATCCTATAGGCTTTCAGGGACACATGGTGAATCCTTGCCGAGGGAATATGATTCGAATCGTGCAACATATCTGAGTTTCGTGAGAGCCTACAAGTGTTTTTTGGAAGGGTTGATGTGGGATCACTAGCCATAAGTTCATGATCAAGGTATTTCCCAAATTTACCCCTTGGTGTAGAAATTGTGTTTCTTCTTATTGACCAAAACCCTAGTTTCTAGAAGCATCAAACAAGACAAGTTTCAGGCCATGGACCCACAGGGGAGAGGAACCCATAGCACTATTTTTTTGTCATGAATCTAACATATTCAATATTTTTTTTATCTAATCCGTAGTCATCATTCTATGTCCAGTTGCAACTCCTAGGCTAAAGCCTTTCAGGGACACATGGTGAATCCGATCCTGATGCATAGAATTTGAACTAATGTACATAACTAAGTTATGTCACCTCTTGCAAGTTTCTTTGGGAAGGTGTACACTAATGATGGATGCAAAATATAATAGGAAGGTAAGAAAGTGTACATCATTTTTTAATTGACCCATTCTAATTTTGCACAAGGGGATCGATTTTGAATTGAAATCACTTAGGTGACCATGGGTAGAGTGAGCACATCCATAATGGACAAACACATATATGGGAGCTAATGGAACCCAATTATGCTACCCGATTTGGATTTCATGCCCTCAAAGCAAATTCAGAAATTGTCCTTGAATGGATGCAAAGGGTGAGTTGAAATTGACTATAGAACATTTATAAATTTGTAACTCATATCATGAAACCATTGATTATGATGGAATCAGGATGTCAAGTTTCATCCAGGAGAACTCTTATATTGTTATTAAATTTCCCCAAAATGGTTGTATTATAACATATCCAAAACTAATATTTTGTTGAGTAAGGGCCATTGCCAATTTTGCACAAGAGGGTCCATTTTGAATTGAAATATACTAGATGACCTTGGGAAGTGTGACCATGTCCATTATAGCCAAACATAGTATTAGAGATAACAAAACCCAATTATGCTACCCAATTTGGTTGAACCCCCCAATGCAAGATTGTCATTGTTTCAGTAAGAAAAGCACTAGTGTCATGTTCGATTGAATAAATGGGACTCTCCAGATTCATGAACCCCTCCCTATAATCTGATGCCAGGAATCCAATAGAATCGACGATTCTGCAATTTTATGCATGACTTTTTATTTATGTCCATTTGCAAGTGGCCCCTGCAACCATTTAGGGACACATGCCAAATTGGTCTCGAGACACGAAACCACCATCGAGCATTTGAATTGAGTTTCACAAGTTTTGACATGTGTGTTTGGGCATGGAAAAGTTGTTCAGGCCAACTAGAGGCTTTCACAGTGGGTTCCATGAAGTTTTACCTCCCAGTGCAAGAATTTCCTTGTGTTCCATTCAGTGAAACCCTAATACCTTGTCCAACCAAATAGAAGGAACCCCTCCTGCAATAGGTTTCGAATTCCAATAACAATGAGGATGAGGATGATAATCCTAATGATACCAACAACAACTATGGAGTGAAGAAGACATATAGGGTTTCTAGGGCTAGATTAGGTTATAGGGATAAATTAGGTTTCTAGGATTATACATTTCAAGTAGGTTTATAGGTTTCTATATTATGTTTCTAGGGTTAGATTAGTGTTTCTAGGGGTATATTATGTTTCTAGTTTTTCTAGGGATAGATTAGGTTTATAGAGCTGCACCAGGTTTCTAGGTTTGTAGTTTTGGTTTCTATGGCACGATTAGGTTTATAAATTAGGTATCTAATGCTAGATTGATTTGTAAAGCTATGAATGTTTGATAGTAGATATTAGTGATGGTGAAATCACATTTGATATTAGTGATTGATCAAACTAGGGATTCCACAAAATAGGGCCTATCTTGCAAACTAAGGTTTACATCGAAAACTAAGAGTTAGAATACAAGCTAGGGTTTAGTAGGTGAGGTTGGGGTAGTTTAGGCTATATTAGTGAGATAAACTAGATATGATAGGTTTGGTAAAGTAGGTTATATAGTGGAGTGGTTTATTCTAGAAGATATGGTTGATTTAAGTAGATTTGTTGGCTTGAGGAAGGTAAGGATAAGTTAATGGTTTAGGTAAGTGTAGACTAGGTTATATTAAGGTAGTTTAGTTTAGGAAGGTTTAGTGGGTGAGGTTAAGGTAGTAACTAAGGTTGAGGTAGTTTAGGCTAGATCAAGGTTGTTTAGTGGGGTAGGAAAGTTTAAGCTCACTTTATCTAGGTTAGGTCAGCATATGATATAATAAATGTAAATAATTTATGTTAAATTAGGTTCATTTTTAAGCATGATGAAGAACTTATGTTAAATTAGGTGAATTTATGTTAAATAATATGAATCCATGATGAATCTTGTGCGATTTACCAAGTTGTTTATGGATATGAAAAGTTGAACCAACATAGAAACAAATGATGGTGTTGATGAAGCATGATGGTGATAGTGACAATGAGAGTGAAGATAATGAAGCATGATGATGATGATGATGGATGAGGATATAATATTATACTTGGATGAGATAGAAAAAAACAATGAATCCATGATGAATCTTTTGCAATTTATCAAGTTTTTTATGAACATGAAAAGTTGAACCAACATAGAAACAAATGATATTTTGCATGGAAAGAAGTGGAAGTGGCACAATGTGAGATGCATGGTGTTGATGAAGCATCACGGTGATGATGACAATAAGCATGGTGATGTTGAAGCATTTTGATTATTATGGATGAGGATATTATCGTGTACTTGGATCAGAGAAAAAAACAAAGACAACAAATCCATGACAAAGCTTGTGCAATTTAGCAAGTTGTTTATGAATATGAAAAGTTGAACCAACATAGAAATAAATTGATAGAAACATAAGAAAAACTGGTAGTGTAACTATTTTAAAAAATGTTCCAACTATAAATTATTATACAAAATGGAACATTGTGACCAACACACATAATGGTAGATCATTCCCTAAAATTAAATACTTTCATCTCCTATGCAAAATGCCACAAGTTACAAAAAATAGTAGCTATGGTCAATGTCCAAATATATATCCATTGGAATTTCATTTATCTTCCTTGAGCTTGATAAATATTCCCAACCACTTAGTCAAGGATTTCTCCTCATCTCTAGATTCTGTGCATGAAACACCAATTACAACTCATGTTTATCATTTGTATATTTTAAAATAATTCCATGTTATTTATTATAATTTCAATTGAATACAAAAAAAAAACTTACTATGTGTGCATAGGTGGCTGCCATGAGTGGTGTGAGAATATGTGGATCAATCACTCAAACCTCATGTTATGATGCCAAAGTACTTTCCTCTTTTATAGTTAGTGGAAGGGCCTAATCAACAATGGGCTGCAAGCACATTACAATCATACATACGAGACTCATAGATATATATATTTGAAATTCATTGTATGTACCTATAGTGATATTGTGTCTAAGAGAGGGAGAGACATGTACCTTGGAGGTTGTGGGAGACCAAATGCTCATGTATCCATTCAACAACTCTAAGAAAATACCAGTACTAAGAACATACACATAAAAACTAAGTTTGGAATATTCATAAACAACATCTAAATGCAACCCTCCATTACTAAGTAATATATACCACGTGCAAAATATTTTATACAAGTACCATCGAATTTCATAATGAATTTTGACATACCTCATCATGCTGGCTTACCTCTTTTTATACAACCAATCCCTTTGGATCATCTCTAGTATTGACAGTCTAGATTAATCGCTCATGCTCTACATCTAGTAGGAAGTATAGTCTCCTTGATGAATGTTTATGGGGCATCGTTCATAACTAGGGGTTTGTTCCAACGATTAGGTTGGTAAAGTGATACACAGTTTCACCTAATTTATAATATGTGAAAACATATCCACCCTTCTTTCTTGCATTTTTGTACCATGTCAATTATTCACCTTTAACAAACATCGACCCTATTGAAAAGTGGACCTATTCATCATTGGCCATGGAAATAATGAGGATTCACTTTCCCTCTATACAACATGCCAACCAATAGTCCCCAACCCATTAACTATATTTTGGGGAAACCACTCCATATACATTCCTTGCAAAATATGAGAGTAGGTATGCAATTAACATTTAATATTCAAGGAAAGGCCATTAATGCCCAACTAAAAACGTTAAGTAAATTAAAAAATATAAAAGGTTGTATAAGACCTGAGACATGATCAAAATATGAAGAAATAGATGATTGGCATGCCTCCACTGGAGTTAAATAAACAATTGCACATTGATCAAGTAGAAGTGATATATGATCCCATGTATTAACCCAGACCATTGACTCACACCCATCCTAATCACCATCGCTACATGGTGGGGGAAAGCAAGCAAGTTTTCTAGTCCATATGTCAAATATGGGGTTTTTGGAGCTTTGAATTGAATGAAATCCATGAGTCCCATTCATACTATTGCATTCCCATGCATGTGAATGATCTACATTTAACACCTCCCAAAAAATCGTGGTGCATGTCTTTTTCTTGTGGATTATGTTCACATAGCTAATTCCTCTTCCATTATTGATGTGTACCACCTAACTATACATCGAGCATATTGAATAGTAGGTTCAGTAGTTAATTTCAATTTCTTTAAGTGTAGGAATAGTTTGACACATGCTCGAGCTCCATCGTGCTCTCCTTTTGTGCCCAGTCTCAAAATAATTCCACATAAGTAGCACCCTGTAATTTTTTTGTAATGAAGACAACCATTGAAATATGTGTGCATTTTTAACTAACTAGCACATCCATTTGACCAAATCCAATGTTAATCCATCTATATGACCCCCCCCCCCCTCAAGGTTCTCATATAACATTAGTAAGAAATGGTTTACATAATAGAAGTCATGGCACCTATCATCACTTATGTAGNAAATGGTTTACATAATAGAAGTCATGGCACCTATCATCACTTATGTAGAAGTGATTAATTTCTCATTGCTCTTCGCTGCTATTTGTGATATGTTTGTATGTGATATGGACCATCAAAGAAACCTGCTTAGAATGATAATTCTGACTCTGGATCTCATTTTGAGGTTTTAGAGTGTAGTTATATGCAAAATCAACCATTGAAAGTATAATGCCACAAGGAAATGTATCTCAAAAAAGTCTAAAATGCTCATCTTCCCAAATATCTAGGTGGACATGCTGAACATATTGTTGTGTCTTTTGAATGAATTATTTGATGAAGTGGTTGACCTCTACCTAGAGGCACAAAATGATCTCAACATCAGTTATGTTTGTACGCAAGGATTGAAACATAATATAAATTAAAATTTAGAGTTAGATACTGACCTGAGATGTCACCAATGGTATCTTTTTATTTCTTTCCTAAGGCATATTTCATAGGTAATGTATTTGAACCTTTTCATATCTATATCCATATTCCCAAATTCATTATATCCACTTTCATGAATGCACTTTTCCAATAACAACATGCCACCATGGTTGGATAATGTCCCATATATACAAGCTTTTGTATAGTAAGATTACCCCACCATCCTATCAGTACACATGATGCTATGGAATATTCATCTTGATGAAGATGGCGGTATCGAATTGGAGTATTCCTACACATGTTAGTATAAAACACACTACAGATGTTCAAAAATATATTATATTAATATTCATATACTACATGATATATACAACAACAAGTGTTACATAGTGTGTTTATTCTAACATACCAAAGCTTGGGTCTTGCATTTCTCAAAATATCTTTGTCCCAAGTTCATTTTCCTATGCTCATTCTTGAATTTATTGTATTGTTCCATTTATGTTATGTTAAGAAGGTGGTTAATGTGTGGTTCATGATCCTTTGAACCCCTTCTAAATTTTAGTACATCATTCTGGTTTGAAGAAAGCCTAGTGTTATCATGCCAAAAACAATGCACTAATTATTTTACTGCATCAATTTGTTTCATGTTGGAATGTGGCAACCTACTAATGAAGGCCCAAAAATCTGTCTGGATAGTTTCAAGATGTTCTCTTTTAATATAATACCTACAGAGTTTTTTGACATTCAAATTAACAAGTATGGATGTAGGCTTAAGGAAACCTAGGGCCCTAGTGTTCTTGTTTACAATTGCTTTGACAACACTCAACGATCGGCATTGAGATTCTTCAAATGAGTTTTCGTACCAATTGTTCTAAAGGAATCTACTAATATTTTAACAATATTATAAATTGTTTTAAAAAAAATATCATCTTTATCCTTAACTTTCTCCTAACAACATTCATACATTTGGATTTTAACAATGATAAAAATAATCTACATTTATCTTCATCACATTTAGAATAATTTTTTTAACAAGTATCTATCAATTTTAATATGCAATATTGTGTTTAGATAGCATACCTTTAAGTGAAACAATGATAATTTCATCAATTTGTATACATTTTGAGGATCTTTAGTGTGAAGATGTTAATAGAGGTAGGGAGGTTGGAACTATACCATGTACCACATCACTTGGTCAGTCTAGAATTTCAATAGCATATTCATGTCCTTCTCTCTCTTGCTTGCAACTATACGGTGGCAATTGGACATCCTCTTTGACGGTCTCAATAACATTGTCTTCTTCAAGCATACTTTTTACATGCAATGCCTCTCTAACTTCATAACTTGTACAACCACAAGAGATCAAATCAGAAAGTGTTCACACCTATTAGCACCTATGTTTTACTTCTCAATAAATGTTGTGGGGTACGTGTTCCTCAATTATTGTGGAAATTGAGGCCCCCTCCATTGAATGCTTTCATTTTTCTTTTCATGGATTGGTAGGAAGAAACACACCATCATATTTAATTGGATTTAGATGAGTTTCCATATAATGCCTCCAATTGATCATGTCTAATATTTTCTTCTCTCTTTTTTCTTCAATGATTTCTTGAGGTTTATTCTTCCTTGTTGATTTTCTTGTTCGATTGCATAAATTGCCCATCACCACAATTTTCTATGGTGGTATTCATATAGAGATAGCCTATGGTGCTTTTATATTGGAGATTATTTAACATTTCCTAATTATTTTGATGCTCCTCAACGTCTTTAGAGATTGTGCTCTTCAATTTGATATGGTTCTCTTTAATTGGTATATGGTGCTTTTCAATATGCAATGGTTTATGGTCCTATTCTATTGGAGATTATTCAACATTGTTCAATGAATTCAAGGTGAATCTCAAGTGAATGATGGATATGTCTTATTCAAGTCTTCAATTGGATATGGTGCTCTTCATATAAAGATGGTGTATGCTCCTCTTATATTGGAGGATTCTTCAACATTGCTCACTGACTTCAAGGTGATCCTCAAGTGAATCATGGAGATGGCCTGTAGGAGTATTAAATTGGAGATAGTTCTCTTCAATTGGATATGGTTCTCTTCAATTAATATATGGTTCTCTTAAATTGGACATGGTCTATGGTCTTGTTCTATTGGAGATTCCTCAACATTGTTGAATGATTTAAAAGTGATCCTCAACTCTTGGTAACTAAATGATGGAGAATGTCAAATTCCATGATCAAATTGAGAATTTTTTTGCATTCCTTATTAAGCAATGCATGAATCCAACTATAGTTTGTAGTTCAACCTATTAGGGTGACCATCGAATATGAAAAAATGTTGTTTATATAAAATAAAAACGCATATGTGTTATGATGTTATAAAACATGTGGACATTTTTTAACATTAAAGGTGGTGGTTACACAGCTATTACAAAACACCTATGGACACTACATGGTTATTGGTAGCATTATAAAACATGTACACATTATGTTTATGTATAATTCGACCCCCCATCACACCTCCTTCTCTCCCTCCGTGAACCCTCTAACAACCCCCCTCTCTCACACACACCTCCTCCCCCTTCCTCTAATCCCCCCTCTTTGTTTTTCTATATCCTACCCCCTCCCACATACCACTATCCATCCCCCTCCCATCTCTCTCTAACTGCAAACCCCCCATTCCACACCTACACCTATACCCTAACACCCCACTTCCCCACTAGCTCTCTCTCTCTCTCTCTCTAACACACACACGCATCCTTACACCTTCCCTTACCACTAACCCCCCACCTCAATCACTCAACCTAAAATTCCCCCCTATCCCCTCTGGGTCTTGAGATCTCCTCTCAAATTTTGGTAAATCGTTCTTGTCTTGTATTGTTTCTATTTCAAATCCAAAACAAATTCCTCAGTGAAATTCATACCAATAAAAAATTATTAGGGATTTCCTTTCCATATTACAAGAAGTATGAAAGTATTAACACCTAAAGTATCACCATTATACCAATGGGAACATTGGTGGCATCATAATCTGAGACCTACCTTCCCCATATGGATGTTCAGATATCCTCTAGGAATTTGGTCAACCCTCCTCACTATGTCTAACTGTAATATTAAATACAAAACATTCTAACCCCCTACCCTTAACCCACCTTCTCTCTATCTCTCTGCTACTACCCCTCTACTCCTAACCCCCTAACACCCCCCTTCTCCATCTCTCTCCTACTCCCCCTACCCCTAACACCCCTAACACCCTCTCTCTCTCCCTC
>LPNX011225007.1:62320-94511 GCA_001517045.1 Pseudotsuga menziesii
TAACACCCCCCCTCTTTACCTCTAACCCCCTACATCTAAACCCATACCCCTAACCCCTCTCAGTATTGAATTGCCTCTACAATGTGCAAAGGTGCCTCAGTTACCTTTGCGACTTGTTTTTCTTCTTATTGGTTTTCTCCTAAATTGGTTCACTGAACCCCTTATATGGTGGTTGAGACTCCTCAATGTATTGATCTACTAGTCACTGCAATCTGTCTAAAAAACATCAATCACATCCTTATCCTTTTAGTCTTCATGAATATAAAGAGCACTTAAATCATGCAAGGCTTTGTGAACTTGTTCCTCAACCATGACACCATCTTGCAACTGAGAGTCTTGTTGCATGAGTGCCTCTATGCATTGCTCAAACCCAACACTTAGAATATTTTCCATCAAAGGTGAGACATCCATCTATCTCTCCTCTTCTTGTGAACAATTATATCTATAATTAGGTGTTCCCTGGTAGGTGTTTTAATTGTTGATCTCCACAACTATGGTTGGTGCAAGTGGCACCCTAACCCCAATATATTTCTTTTGGTTATCCAAAGTCCACAGTAATTCATTCTTCCACAAAATTAACTGCACCAAGGTCTCCACATATGCCAACCTTTGCTCTGTGTGTTCTTCACCACCTTGGGCACCCAAGGATACTTTGTCTTGAACCAAATTATCTTGATGTTGCGTAATGATGCAAGGAAAGTATACAGACTCGTTGGTTGTCTTAATAATCTTTATGGATAAAATATTCTTGCCATCCTCTCCAACTTACTTGTAGTCATTATCAACACACCACAAGTCTTAGCTCCATCTAAGAACATCAAATAGTTTGCATGAGCCACCAGAAAAACTTGCAATATTAAGAAAATATTAATGGAATATGAATTTATAATCATATAATGGAGCCATTTTCAAGTCCAAAATACCAAACCATTCCTCAACATTGAAAGCTACTAAAAAAACTACTCCTTTTGTTTTCTTCATTGCTAAGTTCACCACCATGAATGTGGCCAAGATGCCCTTAATATTATGTTGAATTTGTGTACCAATTTGTTCACTCACAAAGATATAGGTTGAATCAATATTAATTAAGGTTGCCACATTCCACCCACTCATGGTTGCATTCAGAAAAAATAAAAATAAAAAATAAAAATAAAAATAAAAAAATACATTCAATCCTTCACCTTATCAATCATGTTGATGACCTTTTGTCACAAACTTGTCAAGGCACCCAAAACTGTTGTCACTTCCTTTGAAGTCTCTTGCACTTTTGTTGCTCCTAAGGATGTTGGTTTCATAATACTTTATAGTTCACTTGTACTTATTCCAAGTCTTCTAACTTTTCCTTCAATGGATGATCAATGGAAATATTCTTTTAATACAAACAAAACAAGCAACATTCTTACCTCTAGACTTATATAATGCTCATTACATATTTTCTATGAAGTTGGAATCTTCCCTTATGAATAATTCCAACCAATTTTATCTAGTTTACACTTGGTCTACCAAAGTATTCACCTTTTGATTCAAATCTTTAACCCTTACATAAACATTAGTATGCTCTATATTTGTCACATGTTTCAGGTACATCTCATGGAACTCTCCGTCCTAGCATTCTCAATTCATGATCATGGCTTCCATCTTGGTATCCATGACTATTTCTCTATGTCATCCATGGTGTAACCCATAAATGGTTCAAACCTCCTAGGCACATCTAAAAATTCCATCCAAGTCTCCAAGATATGGTTCACCTTTTTTTTTCAAGCCTAGTATTTTCCACCTACATGACTTGTCATTGAAGTCTTCTACTCCCTTCCTTTCCTTGGTAAAGATTACCTGATTGCATAAGTTTTGTGCAAATAAATTTCCTTTGGTGCTTGTCTCACGGAGGCACAAGTTTGAGATCATAAATTTCAGGTCACCCTTTATAACTACTCACCAACTTTCCTTAGGTACTACCCCTGTCTCAAGTTTTCCCATGTATGAGAAGAAGTGTACGTGAGTTGTATACCACCAACTTCCCTTGAAAAAATGGTGAATATTTTGCTCCATTACCACCTGTCATGGGAGTGATAGTGGTTAAGAGCATTGCAACAACCCCAAGTTTTTCTTTGATAGCACTTGTAAATTACCCATAGTCTACTTGAACTTTTTCTTCAAGCATAGAAATTTCCCAATTTCATTTAAGCACTTGAGGTTGTGTGACATTGCCTTGCCTCAGTTTGGGGTTTGGCTAATTTGCATCTACTACAACTAGACAATTATTCTTCACCTAAGGTCTTCCCATAAATCCATCTTACACTGCAAACCATGAAGTCAACCAAGTCCTTATAAATCAAGTTCATTTAACAATCCAACACACTTCCAACAATAGGATTTAAAATACCCTAACAATAGTTATATTTTAACAAGATTTAACACTTAGCTAATACTTCACTTAACCAATGTCAACAATTAACCAACAACATCATACGAAATGGAAAAATATGCATTGCAATAAACAAGAAACATTACACATGTACATGTATAAGTGGCACCCAAGATGAATGACTTAACTTTTAATCATGAAAAGAATGTTTAAAATACACAACAATTGTGCGTTAGAAAATATAAAACAAAAGAAAACAACAATAGCTATAAAACACAAGATTTATGTGGAAACCCTCCTATATGTAGGTAAAACCATGAGGTAGTGGTAGCTTCAATCTTTTATTATTACTCAACAAAAAAAATTGCAATGCTTTATTCTATGTTGTAATACAAAAAAAGGGTCACTTCCCTTTCATACAATACATATGAGGGTTCAAGAAGGAACTGAAATATACTAGAAGGATATAGAAATTTTGTACTCGGGATCGAGCTCAACCCCATCACCCCCCTTTGCTTCTAACCTCCTACTTCCTAGAACATATGAATCATTATTCCCCAGTCATGAACTCTACATGAAAAATATCACAGATATAGATATTGACTTCATCTCCTAACAAGGAAAATGACCACCTACCTGCCTCTCTTTTACAAAAGTACAATGATTCTGAAGAAAAATATTATTTTGCTAATTCCCAACAGTCTTGTACAAACAAACCCCTCAAGATATTGCATGCGTGCCTCCAATGGGTCTTATTCACCTATTTGTTTTTCACTCAACTAATAAAATTTCCGACCTATTATGCAAAATCCCATGACTTAGCACAATGATAGATCTCACTTTGAACTTGTCTGAGTGAATCGTTTGCCAAAGAGAATGACAATTGAATTCCTTAGCCACTTTGATGGATCCATTATATATATGAATCTTGCCAAGCTCTTGCAAGACCCTTTGAGTCTAAGTGAACACATGTGTCTACATACAACTCAATTGTATTGTCATGACTTATTTGTTAACATCAATCTACAATTATGGTGTGCTCATTATGCCATGTGATCGTAAGTACATTTGGCACACAAGTTCCCACAAGTGCACCCATCGCACTTGTGTGTCTCACAAGTGTGTCTGGAAGGTGTGCCCATTACATATGTGTCATTCGGAAGTGTGCTCAATAGAAGCAGCCATTGCAAATATGCTTGGTAGTTGCACCCATTGCAAGTGTGCTTGGAAAGTGTTCTTGAATGCATATGTCACAAGTGTGGCCAAATGTGCCTAAAGTGCATCTAGAAAGCTACTCCCTAGTGCACCTAGGAAGTGTGTTTGGAAAGGTTCCTCCAAGTGTGGCCAAATCCATCCACAAGGTGCACCCAATAAGTGCACGAGGCCAACATTTGTTCATGTGACGTCTGTCCAAGTGTTCCTAGTCGGTGGTTCTCCAAGTGCACCTACTTAATCTGCCCAACCAAACCTACCCAAGTCATATATAAGCAAAGTAGTCCTTCTTGCCATTGTTTCTTCCATGCATAGTATGTGCATATGGACGAGGTTTCCTACAACAACCTTCTCTGCCTCACCAAGTTCCCTCCAAATTTCTCTTATTCTATTCAACTAATGTGAGCTATCAATGCATGTGGTGTTCCTTGTCTTTGTGCAAGGGCACCCTGGTATGCATTGCTGATGAGCCAAGGCACCCAAAAATCTACTCATCTTGCCATCAACCTTATGTCATGTCTCTCAATGTTGGCCAACAACAAACAAGATGATCGTGTGGCAAAGGTGCCAAAAGCCCTTCAAAGTTAAGGCCTTGCAGTGCCTTTCTACAAATTTAACTTTAACTAAATTATCATAGTCAAATACATATCATTTATAATAGCTTTAAACATCTAGCTTTTATATGCTAGTTATAGTTATGGTTATGTGTCTCAACAAGGTAGGGCACTACATATAGGACCTATAATGTCTGACATATACGTAAAATTTGCTTTAACACATTATATCAATAAATAAATAAAAAACGATTCACAAACTTAACATAGAGTAAATTTTTTATGAGATTTCAATACCATACCATTGACATTAAACAAATGTCGTCAAACATTATTAAACACCTACCCACACTCTTTTATTTAAGCACATACACCTTTCATTTGCACCTAAGTTATCAACCATCAATAACTGAAAAGGTTTCTGAGCTTTTAATATCATGGTATTGACATCGCACAAAGTTCATTACACATTATTAAACACCTACCCATTCTGTAATATTTAAACACCTACACCTATCCATTCTAGAACCTAGCTTTCTTTTATATAGAAAGGACTAAACAACATCTACACATCTAGAGTGCTACCCATATAACCCTTCTTACACTCATGAAACTTATTTCAACAAAAGGTGTATAGATGAGACCCCAAGTTTTGAATGATTTACCTCTACTAGCGTACACATATGGGAAACCAATCGATTTACAAACCCAAGAATTAACCACAACTTGCTTTTATAATGATTAAAATATTTGTGTCATTGTATACTATTTTTTATTATTAATTTTTTTTTAAAATTTAAGAAATGGTCACCTTTTAATGACATGGCTTTGTTTCTTAGGTAATGTATATATCTTAATAAATTTTACCCTATCTTAATTTTCATAATATGTAAAATCTTTTTTCATAATATTTTAGAATTATTTTTATGTTCAGAGTTGTTGTTTTTGGAAATGTTAAATTGAATGCCATGGCTTTGTTTTTTAGGTAATGTATATATCTTAATAAATTTTACCTTATCTTAATTTTCATAATATCTTAGAATCATTTTTCATAATGTTTTAGAATTTTTTTTATGTTAAGAGTTGTTGTTTTTGGAAATGTTAAATTGAACTTTTTTTTAAGTCATATTACTTACTTTTAAATATCCAAATTATGTGAGCTTAATGTATTACTTTTAAATAGCCCAAATTATGTGTTCTTAATTACTTAATATATCCTCTTTGTTCTTCCTTGGAAGAAAAATAAGAAAGGAATCTAACTTAATATATCTCTTTTTATTTTTTTTTGGAAGAATAACAGGAAATGAATCTAACTTAACGTGTACTTTGCTCTAGAAAAAAATTTCATATGGTTGTTGTCAGTCATTTCTATATCTATTTTAGTTTCTTTTGTCATAGAGGAATATGTCACTTTTATCATGCAACATGTGATAATGTTCTTCCACATCTTCCACTAGGTAGGGATTTATTTATGTTTCATAATCTTTCTTTCCAAAGGATTGGAGGCTTTCTTGAAACCATTTTTGTAACAAACTCTTTGCTACTTTGGACTTAAAAGGAAGATTTTTTTTCTAAAAGGTTATCTACACATTGCTTACATGCATTCTTATAACAAGCACATAGCATATTAGATCAACATAATTAATCGACATACATTACACCAAACCCAACCATATTTCACAACACAATTTGATTGAGTATATCTTTAAACATAGTAAGGTACTTCTTAATAGTGACACAAGACCTGTGACATGAGTTGCAACACAAGAGTTGTGACACAAGACTTGCAACATAGTAGCTGCAACACAATATTTGATACACGAGAGATGTAATACAAGAGCTAGGACATAAGAGTTGTGAAATAATACCTTCGACATAGTAGTTGCAACACAAGAGTAGTGACACAAGAGTTGTTGTTATGGAGAGAAACTTCCTATGGCTTGGGGTATACGACAACAGACTGAATGACACCAGAAATCAATCCATTCCTATATGCAAGAGAAATAAAGACATCTAACACTAAGGGATAGGAAGCGTACCTTATTCCGGACGATTGATGTAGATCCCCATTGAGCTTTTCCAACACGCTTGTATTCACAATTTGCTCTCAACAACAACAAACAAGACAAGCATGCTGTATACCAAAGTGTTAGGCCTACTCTAACATATATAAACCATCATGTATAAGCAAAATAACTACATCCATGGATACAATATTCATAGTTATGCACATGTATTGGACAGGAAATGGATATTTCTATTAATAAATATAGAGATAGGACAGTGACAAACTCTGTCGGCACTTCTTCGAACCGAAGAAACCAAGTCCTCCACCACTTCAATCCTCCATCACAATGAAAATCTTACAAAGCAAAGGCAAGCTTGGGAAGAGAAACACTGTGTGATCCAAAGGGACAAAGGGATGCAGACTCAAGCATAAACAAGTGAGGCAACAATGAACTATAGTTTCCTTACCCTCAAAATTCTCTTCCTTCAATGCATCTAAGAGGCTCAATATATAGCCCTCCAAATGGGAAATGGAGGGTCGAGTCCGAGTGTTCTCAAGGCATATGGAAGGCCAAGAGTCAAGTTATTTGAGACTCTATGAGGAAAAATCCAAATTTTTTTGTCTTCATGCACATTTCCCGATGTATGCAGGTATTGGCTCAAAAGCTGCGTGTACATGCGGATATTGCTTTAAAAGTCACATATACACATAAACAGGTGTTTTTTGGGGACTTTCTTAGGACATCAAAGTATAACTTGAGAAAAGGGGGTCCAAGGAGTTTGCAGAGGGACATGGAAGGCCAAAAAGATGTGATCTACCAAGAGTGGTAAAATCAGCTATAACAGCTGCAACATAGTAATTGCAACACAAGCGCTGTGACAAAAGAAATCTGGCATAGTAGTTGCAAAAAAAGAGGTGTGACACAAGAGTTGTGACATAATATCTATGACCCGGTAGCTGTAACACAAGGTTTGTGACATAGTAGCCGCAACACAAAAGTTGTGACACAAGAGCCGCGACATAGTAGCTGCAACACAAGAGTTGTGACAAAATAGATGTGGCATAGTAGCTACAACACAACAACAATGACACAAGCAATGTGCATATGCCAACATAATCATCACGTGCATAACAATGAAATCATGCACAAAGTTAAACTCATTCTCATACTATTCACAGGAATCCAATTTAACAATTCAAGTTGTTCATCTCATTCGGTTCTGCAAAATAAATAGTCATTCATAATACATAATTTGGCATATGTAGATATAACAATAACAATTATCTTTTAATCTAAATTTTCCATGCAACTGGCTATGTGAGCGAAAGTTTCCACCCAACCATAGGAACTTTGTCTAGCATAGATTCTTTCTGATGAGAGGCCACGTCCAAGTTGGGCTATGTATCAACTAAGGAGGAACTACACAGGCTCAGTTACAACCATAAACACATACACTCATGCTAATCCAGAACACAATTGAGTTTATCAAGCATGCAAAGAGACAAGGAAGGACAATGCTAAGACAATGAGCTCAACCAGATAACTACAGATAGAAAAGTCCAGGCTACTGAACCTCCAAAGATTGCTTGCTTTCACCAGTTTATCAAGCAAGTCCAACCCTTGATCTATCTTTTACTTCCATTCTTTCTTGAATTTTCTGATTTCTAGTCACAATAACTTCAACCATGAAATTCACTTTCCAACATTCCAAATATGGGTTCTCCATGGGATTTATGGGCCTTTAATTCTCTCAATTTCTCCCCAAGGTTGGTAGCTATTAATTCCTCACCGAAATTCACAAGCCACAAGAGTTTTTGGCCATTTTTTACTCTCTAAAATGTGGATTTCTCTCTGGTTATTATTTCTTTTTTTTTCTTGTTGGGAATGCATAGCATGCCGAAAACTGAAGTCACGTTTCTCCTTAATGGAATGGAAATGAAAGAAAATAATACCCATGAGGGAAATTGACTTATAGGTCAATTAATATAAGCCCATAACTTGTCATATGAATTTTTTCACTCTTCTCATGCTCCATTAAATTCATGAGTTGATTTCTCGGCTACCTTCTTACAACGGTATTAAAGAATAACAAAGGAGTCCACTTGGGTAGTTACTTACCATTTATGGCACATGGATTCTCAATATGACACTTGGAACAATGGATTTAATCCCACAAACTTCTCTCCTTTCCCTAGTGGATAAACAATTCCCCTCATTTTAGTTTCCTCCATAGCCAGCTCTCAGAAGTTTATTTCCATTATAAATATTTACATACATTTTGAATTGGCATGATAAGACAATCATATGGTCCAATATATATATATATATATCATGCATGCCTAGCGATTCACTAGCCGAGCCTTGGCTTTGAGCTTTGAACTAGGAATCCATACTAGCATATTTACATCATTTTCATAAATTTGATTAAATACATTCCAAATAAAAACTAGGAGTATTACAATCCCCTCCCCCTTGGAATAACACCATCCTTGGTGTTTGCTCAAAACTCAAATAAAAATTGGCTTTGCCTCTTTCATGGCATCCTCCAACTCCCATGTATCCTTATTAGGACTGAAGTGCTTCGATTGCACCTTTACCTGTCCAATGGCTCGGTTCTGGAGTAATGTCACCTTCTTGTCTAGGATGCATAGTGGTTCTATTTGGAACTCTCCCATGGATTCCACCTGGATCAAATCCTAATGAATCACATGGTTAAGATCATGTATATATATTTTAAGTTAAGAACCATGAAAAACATTATGAGCTCTAGTGTTAGCAAGCAATGCAATTCTATATGCAATTGGCCCTATTCTCTCAAGCACTTCAAATGGCCCACAATATATTGGTGACAGATTGACACAGCTTCCAAGATTCAAGGAATCCTTCCTTGGCCTCACTTAGAGATGAACATGATCCCCAACATGAAATTTTGTATGCACTTTATTCTTGTCTACTAGAGTTTATGTCTATCTTGGTTTGCCTTCAAAATCGGCCTAAGCTTTGCAGCTTCCTATTCAATTTCCTTAAACAATTTTTTCCTAAGTACAATTTTGTTTATTAGGTTATCCCAAGTAACTAGCATCCTGCAATTTCTGCCATACAAATCCTCAAATGGACTTATTACCAGCAAATTCTGATGCCCATTGTTATAAGCAAACTCTACCAAGTGTAGATAATATTCACACTTGGATGGTTTGTCCATCACATGAATATGAAGCATGTCCTCAAGAACATGATTTACCATTTCTATTTTCCCATCTGTTTGGGATGATAGGCAGTGCTAAAATTAAATTGTGCACCCAAATACACAAAAATAATTTTCCTTAAATTTGAAATAAAATTGGTATTCCTATTTGAAATTATTGCCTTAAGCAATCCATGCATTCTAAAAATTTCTTTCATAAAAATATTTGAAATGACATTTGTTTTATATGTCAATTTAATGAGTATAAAATGAACTACCTTTGATAATTTATCCACCACATCCATGATAGAATCATGTTGTTTCACTGTCATTTCCAACCTTGTAATGAAGACCATGGAAATTACATCCCATTTCCATTCTGGAGTTGGAAAAGGTTGCAACAAACCTACTGGATGTTGATGCTCAACCTTCACTTGTTGGAATTTCATACACTTAGAGATATACTCAATGAAGTCCTTTTTCATTCCTGGATAAAAACATTGCTTCCTAGCTATAACAATTGTTTTTTGATATCCTGGGTGAGCATAATTTGGCATTTTATGGATTTCATCCATGACAATCTTCCTCAAATATTCCACATTTGGAATACAAATTTTGTTTTGTAAATAAGAAATCCATCATCTTCCAAATGGTATCCTTCATACCTCTTTTCCGAATTCTTCTAGTATAATTTACCTTTCATCTACAGTAATATGATGATCAATCTGCTATCTTAAATATGATTGGTAATCATTGATGGATTCCACATACATTTCTTGCACCTTTTTGTTGAGTGCATTAGCCACCCTATTTTGTTTTCCTTTTATGTGTTTGATTTCAAAATCAAACTGGCATAAAATTTCCAGCCGTCTAGCTTGCCTAGCATTTAGTGTTGGCTGCTCAAATAAATATTTAAGGCCACAGTGGTCCGTCCTCAACTCAAATATTCTTCCCATTAATTAGTGTATCCACATTTTCAAAGCATGCACTACGGTTGCAAGTTCCAAGTCATGGGTGGCATAATTATTTGTGTGCTCCTTCAATTTTATAGATTCACAACACACCACATAATTGTCTATCATAAGAACTCCTCCATGTCCTTGATTTCATGCATTTGTGCATAGCACAAAATCCTTTTTGGGTTTGTGATTTTAAAATTTGGAGCACTTGTGAGAAGCATCTTCAACAACTAGAAGCTTTCTTCACATTTCAGTGTCCATTCAAACTTTATCCCCTTCTTTTGCAAACAAGTGATTAGGTGAGCAACTTTGGAGAATCCTTCAATGAACCTCCTATCGTAAACAACAATATCCATAAAATATGACAAGTTTGTCACATTCCTTAGAGTTGGCCAATTCATGATGACTTCAATCTTCTTGGGGTCAACTAATATTCCATCCTTCGAAATAATGTGACCCAAATAATGAATTTTATTTTTATAAAAATCACATTTTCTTAACTTTTCATAAAACCTATGTTCCCTTAGCAATCACAAATCCATTCTCAATTGTTCTTTGTGCTCCTCTTCATTCATAGAATATACAAGAATGTCATCTAGAAAAATAAGAACACACATGCCAAAATACCTGCTAAAAACACTATTCATGAGACACGTGAATGTAGTTGGTGCATTGGTGAGTCCAAATGGCACCACCACAAACTCATAGTTCCCATACCTAATCAATACCTTTTCCCCTCTCATTTGGTCAAAAAGATAATCAATTCAAGGAAATGGGTATTTGTTCTTCACAATAACTTTGTTCAATTGTTTGTAGTCAATGCATAAACTTAGTGTTCCATTTTTCTTTCTTCACAAATAAGACGGGTGGTACCCATGGAGACACATTTGGACTTATGCACTTCTTTTCCAATAACTATTTTAATTGCATTTCCAACTCTAATAATTCTAGTGTACTCATCCAATAGGGTGTCTTAGACATTGGTGCTTCTCCCAGCACAAGATCAGTTGTGAAATCAATGTCCCTCTTTGGAGGAAGTATGGGAAATTCATCGAAAAACACATCCTTGAATTCTCATAGCACATGATGATGTTCCAAGTTGGGAATTTAATTTTATGTTTTCTCCAAAACATGGGATGCATACAATTAAAAACCTTTCCTACAAAACTTCTTTAGTTGCATAGTTGGAACATGCCTAACAAAATTTTCTTTGAAATTCCTTTTACAACCCTTGGGTTTTCTTCATCATCAATGCATTCAAAATTTTTATTGTAGTAATCAAGTTTAACTCTATGTGCTTCCAACTAGTCCATTCTAGTGAGAATGCCATATGAACCAAGTGGAAAAATATTCAGATTTGCACACATGGAAAGTCTACATATTTCTAATGGACATTTCTCCAACAACTCACTAACATTTCTCTTGGTTCTTGTGGCTAATTGGACCAACCATTATTTATTATGCGTGCTTTTCTTAAAAGCACAAATTTCAACAATTTTAGTAGTCATGTAATTGTGAGTAGATCCGGTGTCAATCAAATTAGAAATAGATTTCTTAGAAACCTTACGTTCGACATCAAAAACAATTGATTGATGGTCTGCTTGTCGGTCCTCTAATGCTACATGGATCCTAGGGACGGTCCTTGCCACTTGACCCACAATTTCATCTACTTAGATGTTGTGAACTTGTTTTGTACTCCCATTTCAATGTGGACTGTTCCTAAACATATGGTCCTCTCCACATCCCCAACATTGAAGTAGTTCACTCTGCTCTCTTGGCTTGTCTCAAATCATAATAGTTGGCTTTGTCACAATTTGTGGTGGCTTATGTTAAATTTAGTGAACCATAGATCTACAGGACAAATGAGAGCTATTAGAAAGGAATTGTGGAGTGAAATAATCAATATCAATGTACATTGGGAAAATAATTCATGATAGGAATTTCACATTAATCGGACAATAATTGCTCGGATAATCACAACATTACTCTTCATTAATTAATCAGTAATACAATGGTAGTACAATAAATAGAATTTGAATATTGTGGATAGGATTCGAATCTACCAACTCTAACTGACTATTTATCTAACTCAGTGTGGAAAAATCACAGCTAGAGCTCACTAGTCTAACTCTGGATGACTAAATCAGTCTACAATCAGTTAACTAATAAGGTAGGTGGACAAAAGGTGCTACACTCCCTGGATGCATGCAAAACTAGCGTTAGGATAACTTATTGTTATCTAATTGTTAGTAACTAGAAGATAACTCAACATAATTGCTTACCTACCAAGGAATATTAAAGGAGAATGCTAGTGGCACTCAGTGGGCTCCTATAATGTAGGGATTGTTCCAGGGATGCATAAACTCATGCATGAAGATACAGTAAGTGGCAGAAAACCCCTAGGTGTGTCCCACATACTCTAGTACAATAATAATAACCTCCCAAGATAAGTTAAATGACCAAATAGACTATGTTGTATAAAGGAGGATTAATTAATCCTAACACCCCCCCTTAATCCTAACTTTGGACAACTTGGGCCCTGACAATTAAAGTCACCAAATGGATTAAAATATTGCTTGATAAGAATAAGGAAAATGGGGAAAACCTCATGGAACCACCCCCCCCCCCCCCCCCCCCCCCCCCCCCCNTTTGAGCAAAAACTTGTGAAAAAATTGTTGCAATATGCAACTCTATGGAGCAGTAATGCAAAATCTTGATTCTTCTGTGTACTAGCATCTTGGGACTATGCATGTGAAATTTTCCACATTATTCCAATCTGATGATAGATAGGAGAATAAATATTTCCTTTGTCACTTCTTTCTGGAGGAATAGTGACCTGATCCAATGTGTTCTTTAGTGAGCCGAATTGTGGATCAGTCGTCACCATCAAGTAGCATCCCTCAAAAATATTATTTCACCTCACTGAAGGAAGTGAAATGAACGAGAGAGAACAACATGTTCATTATGATGAACCTCATTCTTCTTCTGTCATCTGGATCCCCAACAACATTCCCAGCTGCTTCAATGAGCTTTTGGGCCCATTTAGACTTCTGATTTGGAATAGGACCTAGATCTGGATCTAGGTCCTCTTGAGGCTCAATATCAATATCAAGATCATGCTGATCTTGTTCCTCGTCTTATGAATCTAAAACATTAGACAATACATCATTAACAAAAGGTGTATATAGGATGTTTTTACCTTCCCTTTCGAATGGCAGTGGAGGTTGTATTGGATCTGAGTATGGTAGAAAGTGTGAGAATTCATTTGCCTTGGAGGCATGGTTTGCAACAACCTTAGCTATAATCTTCCCATTTGATATATTTGATGTCTCCACTGATTCAATACCAAATACCACTCGCTTTGGTGAGCCATTATGTGTCATCTGATATAAAAATAATAAATTTGCAGCTAAAGAGGGCACATAGAGTACATTTTTTATCACACCATGTTTTAACTTGATAGAACCCTTTCCTTTAGCTCAAAATTGGGTGTCATCACCCATGTTAATACTCATACCATCTGTAGTTTGTAATGAAGAGAATGATTCTCTGGATGCAACCATATGATTGGAGGCTCTTGAATCAATGAGGAAGGCATGTTATTTTGAACAACTAGCATTTAGTGCATGGAATCTCGCATCACGATCTTCGGTCTCTTCTCTAGATTTAGTATTACTTGCACCTTCAAGAAGATAAATATTGTGTTGCTTGAGTAGTTTTTCCATTTGATCAATGGTATTCTTCATTCAATGTCTTTTTGGATGAAAGCCTCTCATACAGTAGGATCATTGAGTCTTCTCAAATTTCTTGTTCTTGTTCTTCTTGGAACCAAGGCTTCATCGAAAGGGATATGCTTCTCCTTTGACTTTGAATCATCATTTATATTCTCCTTCCATTTTTTCTTCCCTTTAGCTTGTGCATTCCCAGAGTCTCCAGCTAAGAGTGCTTGATTCTTGGATGCATTGAGGGATCCCATTTGAATCAATTTTTCTTGCTCCTAGATCAATAACCCTGCAAATGCATCTAGAGAAGGCATTTTATGATTTGGGATGGATAAAATTCCAGAGTGGAATGTGGATACAAATACTGAGAATTATAATCCAGTCTTGCTCAGAATTGACAGCACAAGCTACTCATCCTTTCTCTCTACCCTGCATTGCTTGCATTGCAATACTAATGCTTTGTATTTCAAAAACAAATGCTAAAATGTCTCAAAGTTGCTCGGTTGGAGTGCAATTATTTCATTCTCCAGAATATGGCCTCTAAGCTCATCTTGTTTTCCAAACAAAGATTCAAGCGTATCCCATACTTCCTTTGGAGTTTTGAGTCCCTCAATGTGGAACAGAAGATCCCTGGAGATGTGGATGCACATGAATTCGAAGGATTCATATATCCTATTCAAAAAGTTGGATTTCTCAACATACTGTTCAGGATCGACTTCTCTTCCCATTGTCATCCCAAACATTCCTTTGTTGCACAAGGCTATATGCATATCTTCCCTCCAATCAATGTAATTGAAGGGTGTAAGGATTCTATGTGATAGAGGAGATGAATTCTCCATTCACTGTATGATGATCAACAATATCTTCAAGAGCTACATAGGTACCTGCAAAATCACTGCAAAAGAAACTTCAATTCACGAACATTTATCAGTTGAAACCTTTCCACCTCGACATGTTCACTTTTTCAAAGTTTGTCATGCCTAGATAGACTTCTCCGAATATAATCTAGAGGGAGCAATGCTACGATTCCAGGAATTATGTGGAAACTCGGCTGGTCTGGTGCAAGCATGGAGGTCTCATAGGTTTGTTGTTGTCCTGAACATAGGCTCTGATACCATGTTAAATTTAGTGAACCATATATCTACAAGCCAAATGAGAGCTATCAGAAAGTAATTATGTAGTGGAATAATCAAGACCAATGTGCACTAGGTAAAGAATTCATGACATAAATTTTAGATTAATCGGGCAAGAATTGCTCAAATAATCACAACATTAATATTCATTAATTAATTAGTAATATAATTGTAGTACAATAAATAGAATTTGAGTCTACCAATTCTAACTAACTGTTTATCTAACTCGGTGTGGAAAATCATAGGTGGAGCTCACTAGTATAACTCTGGATGACTAAATCAGTCTACAATTAGTTAATTGATGAGGTAGGTGGATAAAAGGCACCACACTCCCTGCATGCATGAAAAACTGGAGCTAGGCTAAGTGGTTGTAATCTAACTGATAGTAACTGGAACATAACTCAACATAACATCTTACCTACCAAGGTCTACTGAAGGACACTATTGGTGGCACTCAAAGTGGGCTCCTATAATGTAGGGATTAGTCCTAGGGGCATATAAACTCATGCATGAAGATTAAATAAGTGGAAGATAACCCCTAGGTGTGTCCGCCATACTCTAATACAATGATAATAACCTCCTAAGTTAGGCAAAATGACCAAATAGACTATGTTGGATAAATGAGGATTAATTAATCCTAACAACTTCCTTATTTGATTTCTGAAATGAGGAAGCTTGAACCCCTTCTTCCTTTGGCCAAAAGTCTTATTTTTCTTATCCTTCCATTCGTTATGGAAATATTTCCTACTTTTGGCTTGATCATAACAATACTTGACCTTTCTTATGGTCTCTTCTAAAGTTTGAGGCTCATCAAACTCAATTCTATCTTTGTAGGATTGAGGCAACCCACTTAGAAAATGTTGAATTTTCACCTTCTCATGTCTGATATACTTGACATATCTCAACAACTCCAATAATTTATTTGCATATTCCTCCACATTCATTTGGCCCAATTTCAACTCATGGAATTCTTTAATTTTACCATCATAGTACCTATCAGAGAGGTACTTTTGCTTAAAGTATTTCTTGAACTGCTTCCACGTTATCTTCCTTTCATTGATATTATTCACTTGCCTAAGGTGATCGCACCATATATATTCTCTTCCATTCAGATTGAATATGGCCACTCTTGCTTTCATATTTCTAGAGTAGTCTTCATCGAAAAATACTTCCTCATCCCAAGAAGCCAAGCCTTGAGTTCTTGACCAGATTTTACCTCACCATCAAATGTAGGATATTTGGCCTTCTTAAATTCTCCATGTAAATTTTCCTTGGAATACCTCTTCCTCTTATTCCTATGAGATCAAGAGCTTGATCCTTTAGTGGAATTCTTAGAGTCAGTTGACTTACTAGAAAGATATTTTTGGAGTGTATGACCCACCTTTAGAAATCCTTCTTGAACTATAGAAATTCTTGTGAGAGTGTCTCCTAGAGCTACTCCCACTCTTTTCCTTATTTTCTGATGGATTATTAGAGTTAATTTTCCTTTGGATGTATGTTATACTTTGAAGAATAGCTGCATTAAGATGATTTTTCTTTTCTTGACCTTTAATAAGCCTCTCATTTTCTACTTTGTAACTATGTAGTTCCACCCTTAGGCTCCTCATGGTTTCTGCAATGTGTGGAGGAGTCACTTGGTTTCTCCAACCGTTAGATTTGGTCTCTGCATCTCCATCTGTATATTCTCTTCAATTCCATATGTCTCAGCTTCATAAGGATCATATGCATCATCCACGATGATGACCTTCTTGGCCCAACTAAGACCAAAGGTTTCCAACTGAACTATACTAAATTATGAACCTTAAATATCTTTGATATTATCCTGAATCTGTAAAAGTGTTCATATAAACACATGTTTTAGGGTTCAAGCTTTCTCATAAATTTTAAAACCAATTTTCATGTATTCTAGAAAATATCTATATAGACAGTTTTTGTCAGATTATGGCTATATAAACTTTTACGATCAATTACAAGAACATGAGTCACCAATTCTTGACTTTGGAAAAATTATTCCCCTTTGGATAAGCTTTCCAATGACTATAAGTATGCTCAATTTTGATTTATGAGCAAAAAATTACAGTCCTGCAAAATTGTCAAATTGGCCCAATTTTTGCACTTTTCATGTAGGTGCATTTAACCCCATAGGCCAACTTTGTTGAATTATGTCTCATGTCTATAATTCATTCTTCTATATGCACATTGATGACATAAATCACATAAATCAAACTATTAGGGAATTCCATACAATTTTTCCCAAACTGTCCATACAAACATTCATTCAACACTTTCCATGCAACCTCTGAAACTACCTTTAAAAATCAACTTTCGGCCCATTCAATCTAAGTGATAAAAACCATGGCTCAGATACCAATCTGTAACACACCCTTCACTACACTAGGCTTAAAACACATAAATATTTTTTTCTAAAATGTTACCTACACATTGCTTACATGCATTCTTATAGCAAGCACATAGCATATTATATCAACATAATTAATCCACGTACATTACACCAAACCCAACCATATTTCACAATAGAATTTGATTGAGTGTAAATTTAAACATAATAAGGTACTTATTAACATTGACATGATGTGCCCTAATAGCTATGACACAAGAGTTGTGACACAAGACCTACGACATAGGAGCTGCAACACAAGTCTTGGGACACGAGAGCTATGACACAAGACCTACAACATAGTAGTTGCAACAAAAGAGTTGGGACACAAGATTTATGACATAGTAGCTGCAATATAAGATCCATGACACAAGAGTTGCGACAAAGTAGCTACAACACAAGAGTTGTGACACAAGAGTTTCGTCATAGTAGCTACAACACAATAGCAGTGACATAAGCATCGTGCAAATGCCAACACACTCATCACATGCATGACAATGAAATCATGTACATAGTTAAACTCATTCTCATACTATTCATAGGAATCGAATTTAACAATTCAAGCTAGTCATCTCATTTAGTTATGCAAAATAAATAAGCATTCATAATAAACAGTTTGGAATATGTAGAGACAATGATGAACACTTATATTTTAATTGAAATTGTCCAAGAAAATGGCTATGTGAGGGAAACGTTCCACCCAACCATAGGAACTCTGTCCAACATATATTCTTTCTGCTAAGAGGCTACCCTGAAGTTGGGTTATGTATCAACTAAGGAGGACCTACACATGCTCACTTACAGCCATAAACACATACACTAATGTTAACCCAACACATAGCTAGGTTTATCAAGCATTCATAGAGATAAGGGAGGAGAATTTTTAGACAATGATCTCAACCACATATCTATAGGCATATCGATTGGATTCGTTTAGCCTTGGCACCTGCAATACCTACCACACACAATGCAAAGAAGTCCCCCTTCTATGCTACATAGTCTCTCAAGTGCCCCTTCCCTTCAATGTTATTCAGGGTGGGAATAGAAACATACAAGCTGCTTAACCTTTAGAGATTGCTTGACTTCATTGGTTTATCAAGCAATTCCAACCCTTGATCTCGCTTTTACTTCCATTCTCTCCTGAATTTTCTAATTTCTGGTCACACTAACTTCAACCACGAAAATCACTTTCTAGGCTTCTAAATTTGGGTTTTCCCACAGATTTCTAGACCTTTGATGCTCTCAATTTTTCCCCAAGGTAGGTAATTATTAATTCCCTATTGGATTTCACAACCCATGAGAGTTTTTGGGAATTTTTTACACTCTAAATCATGGATTTCTCTCTAGTTATGCTTTCTATTATTTTTCTTGCTAGGAATGCATAACATGCCAAAAATTAAAGACTAATTTCTCCTTAATGGAATGGAAATTAAAGAATACTAATATCCATGAGGGAAATGACTTTTGGTTCAAGTAATCTAAGCCCATAAGCTTCCATATGAATTTTTGCACTCTTCCCATGCTCCATTAAATTCATGAGATAATTGCTTAGCTACCTTCTTACATCAATATTAAAGAATATCAAAGGAGTCCACTTGGGTAGTTAATTACCATTTATGGCACATGGGTTCTCTATATGAATCCAGGAACAATGGATTTAATCCCCCAAATCCCACTCTCCTCCCTAGTGGATCAACATTGCCCCTCAGTTTAGTTTCCTCCATAACCAACTCTTAGACATTTATTTGCATTATAAATATTTACATACATTTCGAATTGGAATGATAATCCAATCATATGGTCCATATATGTGTGTGTGTGTATCCATTCACTATTCGGACCTTGGCCTTGAGCTCCACACTAGGAATTCATACTAGCATATTTACACCATTTTCATAAATTTGATTAAATATATTCTAAGTCAAAACTAAGGGCCATATTACAATTTTAGGCATAAAGTTAGGGCACACAAAGTGACCATACAAGAGCATGCTCTACATTTTAAGACTATGTGCTTGTAATCAAACATTTGCTTCCAAACATTGAATTTTACCTCAATTGAGATATTCTCAAGTATATCATTAGATAAATATACTTCTACACACAACGTGAAATAGGTTGTGGTATGCTCATTGTTTACTTTTGGACAATAGAAATTGAACTTCCCCAAATTATTCCCAAAGCAGGACAAATATTTAAGACCCTAAAAATGCAAAGTGAAATCGAGAAAATTAATCCACATTGGAAATGAAGTTAATTAAATATATATGGGATCAATTAAAGGATACTATAACCCCATATAGAGGTATGCACAATCCATAAACTTATGGTTGTAATGGAAGATTCTATATATATCTTCCATATATAAAAAATTTACAACAACACAAAACCTTGAGCATAAGGATGAATGAGATCTTCATAATGAAGATAGGGATTCCATTATGAGGAGATCCACTATTGTTACTTTAAAAGACACAACCAAAAAACATAGAAAAGGTAGACCAACCCATGAGATTTTAAGAATACCACTTGGTCAAGAGATTCGTTTCCAAAAGAGATAGATGGAGATGAAGTTTCCTTTTCAACTATGAAGTGACCTTTTGAGTGTCATATTTTAAAATACCTTAGGATGAAAAAATGTATTTGAAATATTTTTCAAGCAAATAGATGGATCTAACCCAACAATAGGGACCCATTTCCATTAGATGCAAGAGAACTGAATTGAAAAAATAGATTTGAGCTAGGAGTATCCATACCGACCAATATATTAAAGGAACCATATGTAGTTGTACCCATCATGGCAATATATCATTAGGAATCACATGCATGTAATCATAACAAATGAGCACAGGAAAATGATTCATGACAATATGTGTTCCCATGATGTAAATTAGAACCTGGGTTTCCTTCTTGGGGATTGAGGTGGTATTTGGATCATTTGTAACTACACCAAGGCAAGTGTCATTTTTTCAGAATGGATCATTGAGGCCATTGAGGGGTTATAAGGCCTAGACAAATCTTCTTTGAAACTACATTTCCGAGTGATTTTCCATTGGTATTAAAGATAGGAGAAACTAGAATAGCAATTTATTTTTCTTGTCACTTCTCATGTAGATATTGTATAAACCTTTGACATGACAAAGAGAATATAGAAATATTAGGAAGCTTTTTTCTTATCACTCCTCATGTAGATATTACAGAAACCTTTGATACAACAAAGGGCATCTAGAAATCTTAGGAAGCTTGCATAAAGACTTGTCACTAGTTGAGAAGCAACTCCCTTAGAATATGGTTCCCATTCAATGATCATGTGTTATTATGGATACATATAGTTCTTTACAATAAAACTCTTTTAACATAATCTAATATGTTATCAAGTCAACATTTGTTCAAAGATTCTTATAGAGAATTACTAATCTACTTGATGTTCAAGCTAGACATTGGAACATTTGTCCTTTATTGAAAATGGAATTTAAGCTTACCACTCTTGACACATTCATTGATCTTGGAAAGAGTCAAAATACTTATTCCTATAATGCTACAATTAGAGTGAAGCACCACACTACCACACAAATGACATAATCACCACTATGAGAGGAGGAAGAGAGTGGAATCACAGCCTAGTTCTAGAAGGCAATTGATAATCATAAAGTGTGAAAGATTGAGGTAAAGAAGGAAAGCCACTAAAAGTTATCTATCAAATCTTGTTTAATGTTTCACCTTGGATTGGTAACTTTTACAATATACTTCACTTGGGATTCAATGGATTTTATAGCTAGAAAATCAATGCAAAGAAAGGAAATCTAATTAAGAAAGTAAGAAACATAAATGGACTACCAAAAGACAAAGATAAGGGATGGAAAGAATATGCCAACTAAAATTAGGGTGAGGAAAAATTGTTAAAGACCAGCAAGAGTTGAGCCTCCTACCATTATCCAAAGCACCAAGATCCTCCTTGTGATGTACCTACACAACCCATCTCTAAAGAAACAAAAATATATGCAATAAAACTAATTTTCCATGCAAGTAATGAAAATGTGTTACCAAACAATTGAATATTTAGTGTCCCCTTAGTTGTGAGGTTCTTAATTGTAAATGGTGGGTTGTTAGTCCTCATTAAGAAGAGATGGAACAAGATCTAAGAGACCCAAAAGCGGAAACCCTGGATCTAAGGTAATAACCAACTTTAAGAGAGAGAAATAGTGATGGGAATCCTCTTCTATACAAGGAGTGAGGGATATAGTGGTTCCAAGTAGCCCAAATGTTTGAGGGTAAGAAGAGAGAGAGAGGTTTAGTAAAATACTGACATAGTAACACTGCTTTTTGTAAGAGAATACAAAACATGAAATAATAGGTTATTTATAAACAAGGAATCCACATAGGGGGTATAAGATATGACTATTGAGGAAAATTGAAGTCCTCCAACTATTTATATGTAAGTTTGACTAATACATCCATTGGTATTGAGCCAATTTGTGGGTTTTTCATTGAAAAAATTATCTCTAGTCTTTTGGATTAGGGTAGTAAACACAAATGGAAATGTACAACCCACTAATTTCATACTAGAGACAAATAAACAAGGGTGGAGATCATCCTTGACCTTATAAAACCTATGTGCACCCACAATTGATATGAGAACATTGGGTATCTCTAAACTTTGGCATTGATGAATAAGGTTGACCAAATCAAGAACACATGATTAGGTTAATCCAACTTAGGTATAATATGTTTAATAAAATTATATCTCAAAAGGGATAAATGGGAACAAAGAATAATCTAGAAAATTGGACAAAGGGAACCTTACCTAGGCACCAAAGATCAAATAGGGAAAACACATTCACACACCTAGTATTAGGCAAGGATAATGAAGGAAGGACCACCAACACATAGTAAACTATCATTGAATATGGGGAACCTTAATCCATATTGGGGAATTGAGTGTGTTGTGTATGGATGTACTAATTTTGAAATCCACACTCTAAAACTCCAAAAAACATTTTCATTAAAATAGGACTTCAAGCCCCCCTTGGCTTAATAGAGGGACAAACATTTGAACATGTCTAAGGCCTTTATGAATTATAAGCATGTTGATTGTTATCGATGGATTTGTCTAAATCCCTTAGTATCATAGTTAATAATACTTGGACCCTCAATTCTAAACAAACGACATGGATGTTTTGAATCTCTTCATTGTGGAATCTTTTCATTGAGATGAAGAAGGGAATATTTCTCTAGTACCTCATGATGGCATGCCTTTCTCTTATTCATATGCTAAACTATGTAGGAATTCCTTGATCCATGTTTCCTCTACATGGAAATAATAATGCCCTTAAGCATGCATTTTGGATTTGTGTTTTTTCTCAATTAATTTTGGGAGTAATTTACCTTATCTATATGGAAATCCTACTCTATTGAATTCCTTGGAAAGTAACACTTTGAGGTGATAATATTCCTTTGGCCATTGAATCCAAGTACCTTTGTAGCTTCTTTCTCGGTTTGTGTATTCTCACTAATACTCTTTCTCATTTTGTATAGCCTCGCAACTTTGATCACTTTAGGTATTGGACAAGTCCAATGGTTTAAGGCATTGAGAATGATATTTTAACTTCCACTCTCAACCTTGAACAAATAATGATAAATTTCCTATTGTTCCCCTATTTTGTTTGATGTGGATAAAGACTTTAAGCCTCAACATGGGCATGATGGATGTGAAACAATTCTTCAAGATGTAAATCCTGAGTTTAAAGGTTGGAAGTTTCCACCTCCCAAGGATGATATGCTTCCTAGCTCAAGTTCGACAATTCCTTCTACATGATTTGTTGTTGCTACAATTTCTGGATGGCCAATTTTGGAGTTTGTTTTTTGTAGCTTTTGGTAAGTTTGATGGCCTTTAAAATGTTTTTGTATACATAAAATTGGGCATTCTATGTGTGTGTGTGTGTGTGTTCAATAATCCAATTAATCCATGTGTGTGTGTGTGTGTGTTCAACAATCCAATTAATCTAACTAAATCTTTTAACATATCCAACATGCCAACNGTGTGTGTGTTCAATAATCCAATTAATCCATGTGTGTGTGTGTGTGTGTTCAACAATCCAATTAATCTAACTAAATCTTTTAACATATCCAACATGCCAACGTTTCTTGTAATTCTAGAACTTATATGTTTACAAATAAACACATGCTAATCATTCTTTTATTCTCAACCAATTTACTAAAAATTATTTTACTAAAGAAACATAATATTGTACGCACGCAAGTCGTGTATCATTCACCATGTAGAAGAACAATTAAACATGCATAATTCACCATTCATTATTATTTAAATTTTATCGACATTCATTACTTATCATTCTTCATACAAAGAATTAGAAATTAAGTTTACACACACATTCAGTAAAGTAGGCATACAACCATAAGTATTTATAATAATTAATAACACCATCCAATCCCATCGGGTTCCCATCCATATCCATAAGTCTTATCATACCTAACAACCACTACTTCCATCCATGATCTCCACATCTCATTCTCTACTGCAATATGTTGTGGAATTGCCTACACCAACCTAACCACCGATAGAACCCATAAGTGAAAGTCTCAATTACAACGACTAAATTACATAGTAGGAAACAAATTATTTCCATCACATGTATAAGGGAGTGTTCTCAACACAACCCTCATATGAATTAGGGTTTTTGAGGATAGACAATGGGAAATGCTCACACCCTCCCTAATATCATTACGATCAACACTCTTCATCAACCATATAGTGGAATCATTGGTTGTAGAGTCTCATCATCGAGCAACTACTACGGTCAAGTTGGCACTAGTACAAAATGCGAGATAAGTGACCAAGTGACCAAAAGGTCGCCATGGTTTTTCAAGGGATAAAGGGCCAAAATTGAGAAATTTTAAGTGAGCTAACTAAAAATGACCAAGATAAATCACCAATTTGGTCATGGGATAAGAACTAAACTAAAAATGACCAAGATAAATGACCAATTTGGTCACAGGATAAGATTTAAACTAAAAGTGACCACATAACAATTGGTCATTTATTTGGTCATTTTTAGTTTTGCCACTCTGACAATGGAAAATTACAATTTTGACATCAAATTTGTACAATCTACTAAATTTTAAAACTGCAGATGGATTCAAATATTCCTTCGGTGACCCCTTTGGGTCTCTGAATCCATCTGTGGTCTTAAAATTTAGTAAACTGTATACCCTCTCATTTGTCGTAGCTCAGTATTAATGCATTTTTAATTGAGCATATAAATGTTTTCTTAGGAAGAGAAACCCCTTGAGTATTGAATCTATACCAAAGGTAAGCCCAATTCATTAACAATGGACTAACAAATTTCCTTTGGACAAGGTATAAAGTCTCCTAAACAAAAATATATATGGAATATGTAGGAGCCTAGTATAGACTTCACAAGGATTTGGGGTATTTTTCTGGAGCGTTCCAAGGTACACGTAGAGAATTTGGAGCATGTACCATCCTATTTTTGGATAAAGCACATCATTTTTCATTGAAATATGGAGATGTAAGGGGAACAAACAATAGAGTAGAACTCTAAGATATCTGATTCTATTTAAATTTGTCGTTGACAAGAAAAATGGTAGGATATAGGTCCAAGGCGATTCAAAAATACTAATGGATTGGGCCATTGGAACCTTCCAAATCACAAATATCACATTGATGACTATTATGAAAAAATATTGGAGTTAAAACCTCATTTCAAGGAATTTTATTTTGCTCATATTTACAGGGACTTTAACTACAAAGCATTTTGACTTTCAAAGGAAGCACTTACATTGGAGGAAGGCTTGTTGAATGTCCAAGAAACTAGGGTTCATATCCCTTTTGATGTATTACAAAAGCATATTTTCTTATTTATCTTACTATGGTCTAGATATTACCGTATGGACTCTGGCATAGAGGTTTAGTTTTGGTTTTTTGAGATTAGACATCAAGTCTATTTTCATTAATATGTATTGAAGCCATTTTATGTTTACGGTTGTTTGTAATGACTATATATGTCTTAAAGATAGCTAGATATATATATTATAGGTGGATATTGAAAGTAGTTAATAGTATTGGTATCTTAAACTTAGAGCTAGTTTATGTGTATTTTGATTTCATCTTCAAAATATCAAATACAATGATTTTGTCTTAGAAAAAAAATTTAATCTAGATAAAACTAATACATACTAAGGGTTATGTGGTTATTGATGTTTTATCTAAGGGCGTGTCAATAAAAAAAAAATTGATGCATGTGTTTGGAGCTAGAGGGAGGATCAAATCATTGGGAATATTTGGAAATGTAATCGGCATTTGTATTCAAAATTGGGTTTCCACAGCCAAACACACTCAACTCACTGTGCATTGAAACCCTCGCTAGTTCTTCCAAATGTTTTTCCACCATTGAACACTCTCAAATCACTTGCGCACTGAAATCCTAGGAACTAGCCTTGCCTGCAACCAGTGAAACAACACCAGCAAATCGAATTTGTGATCCAACAAGATTCAACATAGATGGTGGCGACGTAGGTAGAATAATGGGACTCAGAGAAGATGAAAAAAAAGTGAATCCCAAATCTCACCTACAAGATTTAGAGTAAAGATATAGTTTCCTTATGAAGATTTGTGGTGCTGAAGATAGAGCATCCTCCTAAATATTTGTTGACTGGTCAATATAATCAACAAAAAAAGATAATTGATGCAATGGTTTGGAGCTAGAGGGAGGATGAAATCATTGATATAGGATTTTGGAGATAGAGGGAAGATGAAATCATTGGCAATGTTTGGAAATTAAATTGGCATTTGCATTCAAATTTGGGATTCCATCCTCGATCACTCTCAACTCACTATGCATTAAAACCCTCACTAGTTCTTCTAAATGTTTTCTCACCATCGAACACTCTAAAGTCACTTTTGCACTGAAACCCTAGGAAATAGTCTCACCTACAACCAGTGGAACAACACCCACAAATCCAATTTCTGGTCCAACAGGATTCAGTGCAGATGGTGTTGATGAGGGTAGAATGATGGGACTCAGAGAAGATGGGAAAAATTGAATACTAAGATCCTACCCACGAGATTTGGAGTAAATATAGATCTTTCTCATGAATATTTATGGTGATAGTTAACAGGTATTTACCACTGACCCACTTTGTTTCATGATTGGATTATCAAATGGATGTTATGTATCCCAGCTTGGTAGTGTAGGTGCCTCCAACTTTGTTTTTGATCCACAGCAACTCATCTTCCTCCTCCCAAATTATGATATGAACTCTTTTTATATCCTCTAGCCAAATAACCCATGTCTGAGCTTGATCATCAAATATCCCCAACTCATGGGAAGATTCACACCCTTGGTTTCAAATAGTGGTGCTTGGAGGGTTACCAATCAAGTTTAAATCAACCAGGTTGAATGATTTGTATGCTATAGTTAATTGTTATAACATCTAAAGAATACTATTTTTAATTTTTTTCCTTTTCTCAAAGCACTACAATAAAATAGGGCTAGGATTATCATTCCATGAAAAACCATAACAACTATTTTCAAGAAGTGTGAGATGAGCCCATGAGAATTCAACAAAGAAACATATAAATTAGGTGAGGCATGTTATACTAGAAATACATGAATAAATTACTCTTAGCACATTTGAGACAGTAATAAATACTTTATATCATCATCTAGGTGATTTAAGAACAAGATATTGTTAGTTTTTCATCATATAAGCTAGCATTATGATCTTAGGATCTTTAACTGAGAGAATAACATGCATAGCAGTAAAACACAAGCACAACATAAGAGACAAGAGACACAAAGAATTTTCCTCGGGGAAACCATAAAGGAGAAAACCTCGCAACTTCCTCAGAGATAGAATCAACACAAGATGTAAAACCCAAAATAGTAAGATGCACTCCCGACAGCAGCAGTCTCTCTGTCTCACAGTAAGAGAGCTTCTCCTCTCTCACTCATGCGCCCCAATGAGTGAGTGTGTGTGTTGCAAGTGAGATAAATAGAGAGGCTCACTCTCTATTTATATTCTTTCATTCACTTGAAGTGCACTCCAACATGTCGGCCTCACTTAATAATTACTTACTAGAGCCGACATCTCTAGGAGTGTCTAATAACCCTAGTGCCCCACCACTTGTGGGGACTTTGCCTCCTCTGACCAATAGGAGGGTAACACAATGGTGGGCACTATTTCCCTGACTTACAATGACTCACCTAGGGTTGAATTCACTAGGATAGTCTAATAACCCAAGGGCCCCATAACTGTGGGGACTTTAGCCCTTGACCAATAGGAGGGTTACCCACAATGACTTGACATAACTTTCTCATTATAAAAAATTCCCGGAATAAACATCGGGGTATGAAATGACTCAAATACATTACAATACATCCCAAAATAAACATCAGGTTACAATACATAAGAAATACGGATGAATACATTCTGAAGTTACAATTACATCAACACTCCCTCTTAACTAGGAAGGTATTCTCTCGACACAATTTGTTAGCACAAGTCTTCTTCTTTGTATCATCTGAATCATCATCAACTTCTCGTCATCTTCATCTTCAAGTCATATTCATCTTTAGGTCATCTTCATCTAGATCTAGATCATCACTCGATCTGGTTCATTGTCACTAGATCGTACTCGATCTGAAACATCATCACTGGATCATACTTGATCTTGAACATCATCACTGGATCTAGATCATCACTAGATCTGGATCATCACTGTTGGATCTAGATCATCACTGGATATGGATCATCATCACTGGATCTGGATCATTACTCGATCTAGATCATCATCACTGGACTAGATCTGGATCATAACTCGATCTAGATCATCACTGCTGGATCTAGATCTCTCGGAGTCATCATAACTGGATCTGGATCATAGCTCGATCTGGATCTCATCTGGTCATCATCATGTGTGTGCTATCTCGTCATAGGAAGTTTTACAGAGCCAGCCTTCTTTCATGCTGGGCGTATGCCTACCTCCTCGTAGGTCTTTGGTAGCCCTTATATCTGACCTACTCGTCAGAATGGCCAGCACTCACATCTGACCTGCTCGTCAGAATGGCCAGCACTCACATCTGACCTGCTCATCAGAAAGGCGGTAGCCCCTATATCTGATAATATAGGACCTAATCCTACAGTCACATCAGAATGGCCAGCACTCACATCTGACCTACTCGTTAGAAAGGCGGTAGCCCTTACATCTATGTAGGAGCTCATCCTACATCAGAATGGCCAGCACTCACATCTAACCTACTCGTCAGAATGGCTCTGCCATTACATCTGACCTGCTCATCAGAATGGCAGTAGCCCTTACATCTGTCCTACTCGACAGAATGGCCAGCTCTCACATCTGTCATGGGAGGAACTTAATCCTTTAGCCATGAACAGAATGGCTCTGCCCTTACATCTGACCTACTCGTCAGAATGGCGGTAGCCCTTACATCTATCCTACTCGACAGAATGGCCAGCAATCACATCTGTCATGGGAGGAACCAAATCCTTTAGCCATGAACAGAATGGCTCTGCCCTTACATCTGACCTGCTCGTTAGAATGGCAGTAGCCCTTACATCTGTCCTACACGACAGAATGGCCAGCTCTCACATCTGTCATGGGAGGAACTTAATCCTTTAGCCATGAACAAAATGGCTCTACCCTTACATCTGACCTGCTCGTCAGAATGGCGGTAGCCCTTACATCTATCCTACTCGACAGAATGGCCAAAAATCACATCTATCATGGGAGGAACCAAATCCTTTAGCCATGAATAGAATGGCTATACCCTTACATCTGACCTGCTCGTCAGAATGGCGGTAGCCCTTACATCTGTCCTACTCGATAGAATGGCCAGCACTCACATCTGACATGGAAGGAACTAAATCCTTTAGCCATGAACAGAATGGCTCTACCCTTACATCTGACCTGTTCATCAGAATGGCGGTAGCCCTTACATCTGTCCTACTCAATAGAATGGCCAGCTCTCACATCTGTCATGGGAGGAACTTAATCCTTTAGCCATGAACAGAATGGCTTAGCCCTTATATATGACCTGCTCATCAGAATGGCTAGTGGACTCATCACTTTCCCTTAGAGGAAAGCTCGATCTGGAGAACACCAAGCTTCTCCCTGAAGTACTCAAACTTCACTCTGGCCAAGGGCTTCATCAACACATTAGCTATCTATTCCTCCGTTGCAACATACTAGAGCTTCACTGCTCCTCTCTACACCATATCCCTGATATAGTGATACTTGATCTTGATGTGCTTCGACTTGTCATGGAACACTGGATTCTCTGACAACTTCACGCAACTCTGGTTGTCACAATGTATACAAGTAGCATCCATCTGGAGATCAAATAAATTAGACAGTAGCTTCCTCAGCCATACTACCTCACAACTAGCTGAACAAGCTGCGACATACTTTGCTTCAGCTGTACTCAGTGCCACACAGGATTGCTTCCTCCTAAACCAAGAGATCACACCTGATCCCATACTGAAGAAACATCCTAAAGTGCTCTTCCTATCGATGGCATTTCCTACCCAATCTAAATCAACATAACCCTCCAGGTTAATATTTTGATTCACATCATACTTGAGCCCATAATCAACTGTACCTCTCAAGTACCTCAGAATATGCTTTGCAGGAATCATGTGAATGTTTCTTGGATCTATCAAGAACTGGCTTAAGGTGTTCACAGCAAAGCAAATATCTGGTCTCGTGTTCGTTAGGTACATCAATGACCCAATCATCTGATGATACATCATAGCATCAACTGACTCTGATGAAGCATCACTCAATAGCTTCATGTTCGATGCCATAGGTGTGGTCACGCAGTCCGTCATCCTGAACCTATTCAGGATCTCTACTGCATACTTCCCTTGTCCACACCTGCATGCCTAGAAAATAGTGCATCGACACATAACAACAGCATTACTGGTCTTCCGCCTTCAACCTTGAAGCAAAGGTTGGAATCCACTTTACTCTCAGTAAAGCCTAGAGTCATCAGTAATCTGCCCATCTTGTCGTACCATGTCGAACCTCAGGATCTTCTGCATTCACTCGATCTGAAGTGGAGCATCATACTCCCTCTGTCTTCCATACTCTATGCATTGAAACATTCTGTACTAGAGTGAAAAGTAGTATCCATCTAGGATCATTGGATACCAAGATCCTCTATTTTGAACTTTTTCAAAAGTTCTTCTCACATCCATCTGTGAGCTTGTCATCCTTTATCAACCTTGTAGTTAAGATATTCATCAAGCTCATCATGTATGTGTTTCAACTCTTACTGTCTGCAAATGTCTCTTCATAGTCTAGGCCTTCTTTTCGTGAGAAGCCTTGTGCTACGAATCTTGCTTTGTATCCCACGATGTTTCCATCTTCTGCATGAAGGAACTATGAACTTTTCTTCAGGTCTCGATACTGCACCCTGACATCATTCTTCTTGAACTGGTCTTCCCTTTCTTCTTGGTGGTTGGAAGGTTCCGCATCAATGATGTCACTGCACTCATCATATTATTCTTTGTCTTTGAACTGTCATCACATGTTCTTCGGAACAAGTCTTCATTCTTCTTTGCTTGTAGGCGATTATGTACGCGATCTTTCCTACAAGTCAAATGCATTTGTATGGTTAGAAACATTTCATAAGGAATATTCATACTGGCAAGTTCTTATACATAAATATATGATCATGCAACTACTTTAGCCAATACAACATTCATCCATATCTCACTGAAACTTTCTAGATGCCTTCCATCTCTACCAGGACAACATTGAGATTGTGCACTAATCCAATATGTCAGCAAAGAGGTTTCATTCTAGATATGTAGCAATGGAGAGTTTGTATAGCACCATGAGCTACTTACCCATCATATGCATATTTGTAGTATACTTTCATTAATGCAAACATCCTATCATGCATAATACATCAACTGAATATAAACAAATGCATAACAAAACAATATCATGAAATGACAATTGAATACTTATCTTTATTAGTTTCGTGGGTAGACTTCTTCTTGAGCCTTCAACTTCATCGTCTTCTTCATACATGATAGAATCATTTCTTATCCAAATGCTAAGTTGGATAAGAAGTTCTTCAAGAGTTGAGATCTTCATATTCCTCATCGATTGAGGGATCTTCTTCGGATGGTGAGAGCTTGATCTTCAGTTGCTCCCATCTTCTCTTCACTTCTTATGAGTCAAGCTTCTTCTTCTTCTCGGAGTCTGCTGAAAGTAATCACTTCCTTTTGGCACACATTCCTCGCATGAATGAATCCCATGATCTTGGGAGGCCTTTCAAGGTGGCTATCACCACTTCTGTATTCTTCAATTCTTCTTTTACCGCTTCAAGTTGTTCTTTGATTTGAGAGACCCTAGTAAAGTATGATTGTATGGTCTCTGCATTCTGGATCTTCACATTCTTCAACTGATTTCTTAAGGTCATATTTCGATCTATGTTCTTCCCTTCAAATAGCTTGGTCAAGGAATCAAACCTCATAAATTTCTTTAGGGAAGACACTTGTGGTACAAGTTGATCTGTGACTGAATCAACCATGATCTTCTTGGCCTTGACCAAGTTCTTCTTGTGAAAGGCTTCTAGCCTCATC
>LPNX011225007.1:94633-113333 GCA_001517045.1 Pseudotsuga menziesii
CTTACTCATGTATGTGTCCAATTCATTTTCTTCAGAGAGATCATATACTTCCATTCTTGGAAGTTGTCAACTTCACCAAGCTTATCATCAAGCTGATGTGATAGATCACTTTGAAATGAGAACCTCAAATGAAAATAGCAAAGGATTAGATCTTACCGATTTGAGGTGTCTGTCTTGGTTCCGTAGTTGGCTGATCTAGGGTTTGTCACAGAAACCCTAATTTTCAAAACTCAGAATCTTTTAGATCTTATTGGATAGACAGATAGATATTTTCAAATGGAGCTGTCCAATGTACTCCTTTTCTGAAAACAGTGGAGGGAAGCTCCCGGAACAGGAAGCCCTAGTTTTCCAATTTCTTCTGCAAAAATGCCTGTTACTGTTTCTCTGATATCTCCGAAATTACTACTCTTCTATGTCTCAAATTTCTCACTGATGTAACCTCGCATGTCCCTGATCCAAAACCATAGGTTTCATCAGAATTTGTTTCACCATTTGGGATTTATGATCTTTTTCCCAAGGTGACCTGTTACAGGACTGTTCAGAACAACGAAGTTGTACGGCATTCCACGTGTCACTGGTTCATCTTCTGAGTCTGATATTTGGACCACCAAAATTAGATTCTGTGCAATTTATGGAACATCTTTAGGAATTCCATTTGGACCTATGTAGCCCAAGATATTTCAATTCTCCCCAAGTGTCCTGTTTAGGGATGAATTCTGGAAGAGGATGGAACTCTAACTTGGAGGGATCATATCTCCCAGAATATAGCGAATATGAGGCTAAAGTTTGGATACAGTGTACATCAAGATTTTATCTTCGGCCCCTACAATTTTCAGCTCCTGGGCCTTCTCCAATCGCGAGATATAGCGAATGTACCAAAACTTAGCAGTTTTAGTATTTAGGGTTTTTCTAGCTCGAGGTCAAACTAGGGTTTGACTTTCCCGGAGTTTCACCCAACCAAATTTATTGATCCAGGTCTCTAAACTTCAGTTTTGATGAGTAGAACAATCCTATGCTCGGCTCACTCAAAAATTCCTCTTTTGTAGAAATCCCTAATTTTCGCATCGAAAATTGAAAATGCTCGGAATCGAATTGCGCTTCGACAGAAAGATGCGCCCTTCAATGAAGAGTCAGCCTAGCATACTTTTGCTGATAGATTGTGGAGAGAGACCCAAAAAGTAAGAAGCCCTAGCTTCTGTAGCTGCACAATATCTTCTTCTCAGGTTAGCTCTGATACCATGTTAGTTTTTCATCATATAAGCTAGCATTATGATCTTAGGATCTTTAACTGAGAGACTAACATGCACATCAGTAAAACACAAGCACAGCATAAGAGACAAGAGACACAAAGAATTTTCCTCAGGGAAACCATAAAGGAGAAAACCCCGCAACTTCCTCAGAGATAGAATCAGCACAAGATGTAAAACCCAAAATAGTAAGATACACTCCCAACAGCAGCAGTCTCTCTATCTCACACTGAGAGAGCTTCTCCTCTCTCACTCATGTGCCCCAATGAGTGAGTGTCTGTGTTGCAAGTGAGATAAATAGAGAGGCTCACTCTCTATTTATATTCTTTCGTTCACTTGAAGTGCACTCCAACATGTTGGCCTCACTTAACAATCACTTACTAGAGCCAACATCTCTAGGAGTGTCTAATAACCCTAGTGCCCCACCACTTGTGGGGACTTTGCCTCCTCTGACCAATAGGAGGGTTACCCACAATGACTTGACATGACTTTCTCATTATAGAAACTTCCTGGAATAAACATCGGGGTATGACATGACTCAAATACATTACAATACATCCCAGAATAAACATCGGGTTACAATACATAAGAAATACGGATGAATACATTCTAAAGTTACAATTACATCAACAGATATTTCCATATTCTTTGACATTCGTATAGGCCGTGAATATACTACCAGTATTCAACATGGAAAATAGTAAAAGAATATCAAAATACACAACATCAATCTTTGAGCAATAGTGTATTTTTCATTAAAAGATCAATATCTTAGAAAATCTAATCTATAAAAGCTTATGAATACATGGAAAACAATAACATGGAGATTACAGACTGATACATATGGAAGGGAAAATGTAGGGGATTTCTTTCTCACTTGTTGGAGGAGTAACTAGATTTGGATGCCAAATGTACAAACTCTTTATATCTACCTTCTTTGGACTTGTCCTGATGATAAGGTGCCCTATCGAGAGGGAGGTCCCTTATTGTGCAACCTTACAATGGGATGCTATTCATGTCCTACCAACTATGCAAAACATACCATTATTTTGGTAGTTCTGTCCAACTATGTAAATTGTTCATATGAGGGGAAGGAATATTTTGAAATAGATTATTGGTTTCATTCAGAAGCTTGAAATCTACATCCAACCTATCTAATATAACTTGACCTTTCAAAGGTCTCTCCACATCTATAAATTTATCTGTGTTATTTGTAAAGGCTACCAAAATTCCTCATTATATGTATTTTGAGATGTTAGCACTCTATCACCTCACCACAAGGAGGCAAATCTAATGTGGGTCATAGTTTTGAATATGTCCCTAAATTTCTTGTTTCTCTTAAAAATAACATTGCATTTACCCTGTTCCATTTGCACAATATCTCTCTTTATATGCACTTTTCCAACTTATGATGATTAAAATAGTCATATCATTTATGCCTAGTGTTGACATATCATTCCATGACCTAGAATTTAGGAATATAATTACAATATCTATAATATAGGGCTTATCACCTAGCTCATCCTAGATTCTATTGATGTTTCCTTGAGTGTGCAAGACCAATCTTTCTGTTTCTTGTAATACCTCAAAATGGCTCCACAATTTTGACACAACCATAATTATCTGGTCCTCAATTATGTGTCACTGGCCCCAATGAAGTATATTTTACCCATTAAATTACCAGTGGCACTATATGGGATTTTATTTAATTATTCCTTGTTTTCTCTACTTATGATATATCTTGGTTGAAATTTTCTTTGATCTGATCTTTGCACCTTATGATCTCTTCATATTTCTCCACAATAGAGGATTTAAGTTTGACCAGCTCTTCATCCTTCAATTTAATTCTACTATTTCCTTACAAATCTCTTTATATAAGCATGTTGCTTTGTTTATGTGCTAAGGGGTTCTCATCTTTTTTAGCCCACTCTTATTTTACCTAAATAACTTGGGGCACAAGGATCGAGCTTTTTGTTTTTGCATCCATCTTCTCACTTTTCAATTCCATAATTATTGAATTCAATTGGGATTCATGCTTCCTTAATCTTGAGATCTCTTCAAATAGTTTTATTTTTCCTGTTGTGTGGACAATAACTCTGTGGTTTTAACATTCTCCGTTCTTGGTATATATTAAGCTTCCCTTTTTGCACTTGAATATTTGAATTATTATCCTAGACCAAAGATTTTCATAGGCTCCAAATCCTCTGGGTTTGAACCCAAGGCCATTATTTTATGTTCTAGATCTTTAATCTTCACAAGCTCGACTCTGTTGATAAATAAAAAATTATTCAACATTTTTTCAACTTTTGTCACCAATGACAACAACTTTCCCACATTAGCAGTGGTTTGTAACAAGTCTCTTTAGACAATTTCTCTTGTATTCCTATATTACAGATATACTTTATCTATAACATGCATTTTACTTGGGTCAAATTTTGATTTTACTAGTCTTGTATTCTTCACATTTTTCATCACTCTAAGACTTGGGTTGCATAATAGCCATACCAAAAGTTCCTTTATTTAAATTCAAGCAGAGTGTAACCTAGGTTGTGCTTTCTCCTAGTTCCAAACTAAAGTTCCTTTATTTAAATTCAAGCAGAGTGTAACCTAGGTTGTGCTTTCTCCTAGTTCCAAACTAAAGTTCCTTTATTTAAATTCAAGTAGAGTGTAACCTAGGTTGTGCTTTATCCTAGTTCCAAACTTGGGGATACAATTATTTTGTTGTTTTATGCTTTTTTTTTAACTATGACATCTCAGAGAACATATAAGTCCTTGGTTCCCAAGATCCTTCACCTGTAACTTGTCCAATCTATTGGGATCCTTCTTTGGGTATGAAGGTTGTAGGATAATACAGTTGGGACATCGTAATATCTTCCATAGACTGAGTCAAATATTCCTCGTGTGTAGGTGCTTCACTCAAGTTAGTGATTTCTACTCCCTTGTCCTCCACTCTAGATTTGTTCCTTACAGATTCACTAGACAATAGATTTATTGTATCCATCTCCTTGGTCCCACCAGACACCTCTGGATCTACTCTCTTGTTGGTGGCCTCATTGTTTTATGGAGTCTGTATAGCACAGTACCAGATTCCATACTATTGCATTCTTAGATATGTTCACACATATGGATTGCGTTGCATTATTACATATGGATCAATCCATGTGCAGACATATCTAATAATGCAACACATGGCATCTAGGAGGCTCCACAAAAGAATGAGGCCACCAACAAGAGAGAAAAGCTAGAGGTTTCTGGTGGGACCATTAGATATTAACTATTTGTGTTGCATTCTTACATATGGCTTGATGTCTATATTCAATGCACTTAATCCATTATTACACAGACATAAACACAAATAGTTAAGAGATCATACCCCAACTCATGGGATTTGGAATACACCTAGCTTCTCTCCATGCAATTAGAAATCCAACCAATTTGAGAAATGTAAAATTAAATTCTTCAAATTTGTTGTAACATTGACAATGTGCAGAAAGATGGAGTTGTTTTTTCCCTACCTACTCTAACAAGATATAATAGATAACGACTACTATATTTCCTGGAAAAAATCACAATATGCAATGGCTAGACAGAGACCTCATCAATTAATCTTGTTATCTTCCTTTGCTATGAAGTAGAAGTAGTGTCTAAAGACTGAGTGTGGAGTTCCAAATCCAAATATTTTGAGGTCATAGATGACTATCTTAGAAGAAAAATGAAATCAATGCGGGGAAATCACCTAGAAACCATTGTGCATAGTTTCATTGAACTATTGGTTGAGGGTTTCACACTACTCAGATGTTACTCCCCTTCCACGAATAACAAAGAGTGAAGAATTTGTCAATGATGCCAAAACCAATGAGGTAAGTCCCTTATTCTACCCTCAAATGATCTCTGTGTTCATCACTTTTTAAATCATAAATTTGGTTTTTTATGTAATTGGGGTTTTTTCTTTCTCAAACTTATGGTTTTTCTCAAAAATGCAAAAGAATTTGAAATGCAATAAAATACCAGTATTTAAAAAACTTAGCAAATACTTTTTTATATTTGAACTAAAATGCAGTAATAAGGGATTATGTTGAACTACCTGTGAGTAAACCTTACTCATAGGTATTGAAACATAGTAAACCTTTCAAACAAGAATAAGTGGTTAAATTTGGTACATTCATGGCTATTTGAAAATACATTCCAATTGATAGCTTGAGTTCATATATACTTTTAAAATAATTTTCATAGACAACATGGCGCCTTTCGTCAAATGGTTCATCCATGTCTTCACCTTATTATCAGTGGAAGAACCGACATTCATACAACAATTTTTAGTAGGATTTCCAATAGTGATTAGTGATCGGATTTCTTGGTTATGTAGCAAAAATAACCCTTTGTCCTAATCAAGCAAACACATTACTGTTAGTTTCAATTTGTCTATCAAAATGTCAAGGTATTATCTGTCTAGGCTAGTTTCAACTTGTCTATCAAAATGTCCAAGCATTTTTTTTACGTGTTGGCTAGTTTACAACTATATTGATGTGTCAAGTTCACCCTTTTCCAATTTAGGATAATTTTAGAGTATTTTATCCACCTTTCAAAATTCAAATGGGAAGGTGTTTTTAATGGTTAATCTATATTGCCAACCCATTACTTGCACAACCCCAATTGCTATCACAAGTACAGGAAGAAAACTATCACAAGAATAATCGTGTTATTATAGAGATTCAAATTATAATGGGATTTATAACAACATCCCTGCAAGCTACCATTGATGGCATTGAAACACTTTGTTTCAAAATAGGAATGGTGTGAATTCCCTTGAAGATTTTATTTTTGAACAAGAAGAAGAACTTTTGTATTACTTAAAAAAACGAGTCTTTTGGAGAAGCATTGCAATGGAACTGATTCACTCAGAGAAAAAATGACCTTTAGATTTATTGAGCTTTCTTCTATTTCAATTCCTTTTTAGATATAATAGACCAATGCAGAAACAACACTAGCATCATAAGACTTACTTAAACACAGATAAAAATATGAACACCGACTCACTGAAATATATAGATATTAGCATATGTAAAAATGATTTGCTAAATGTGTTAGCTTCTTCATAATCTCAACCATATTTGGCTTCTTTATAATCTTCAGCCATAATTTCAACCAGAGATGACATAAACATTGATTCACAGAACTTAGGCTTGTATTTATTCATTGCTTAACACATAACAAGGTTCCAGGTGCTCCTAGGAGATGCTTCTTATGAGTCGAAGAGCAACATATTTTTGTATTTTCTAAAATAATGAGTGAAAATATATGGAATGCAAGGAAATCCTGTGCAATCCTGGTCATTCAGTTTCAGGAGTTTGGGATGGAGATTTCAAAATTGGCGATTTTATTAGTTATAGAATTAAGCTTAGAATGTGATATATTGTCGAGGATGAGAAAGACTCTAGAGACCATGTGATCTTTGGAATACACTATTAAATTGCATACTCTTTCTCTCTTTCAAGTTTCCTATTCTTGTATGCAAGTACTCACGTTGTTGTTGTGTGCTCATATCATGAGGGACTGCCACTCATACACAACAATCAACACAAAATGACAAGGAAATATGTAATGAGCACTAAGAATTTAAGATTCTAAAGTACATTTGTAAGAAAGGGCATCAAGGAAAAGCCTTATAAAACATCACAAATATTTGACACTGTGCACAGGCCACTGCAATCACCTATCTTCTATTTTCATGAAATAAATCAGAGAAGTTCTTCCTTCTAGGTGCAAGTTCTTCCTTCTGTTGTTGCTTCCATATCTGACCATTTTCTGGAAGATTCATTTGTAGGTCCAACTGCATAGGTTGACAACTAGAAACTTGACTTGTTTCTCTTGTATCATGCCAAGTCTTCGCTTTTGTGGCTGAATTGTAATAATATATTTTCCCTGTTTGCAATCATTGTTGAGTTCAATGACCAACAAAAGAAACCATTAATAAAAGAGAAACACAATTTGCAATCAATAAAAAACTAGAAGAATCAAACAAACTTGAAGGTGAATTTAATGACAACTATCAGTGCCCAATAAAATTCCAACTTCTTCCAATTAATCCATTAACTCAATTTCTAGCATAAGATAAAATGCTTTGCATGGATGAGAGTTGCTCCTATCCTCCCTCCATAAATTGCAGTTAAGTTATATTGATAGCTACGCTTTTCCAACTTTTTATTACAGCTTGTCAAGTTTTACCTATATTAGCTATTAAGAGGTGGTAAATTGTCATATCACCACCCTTACATGTCATGTTGTACATCAATTCTTTGAATTCCATTTTTCTCTTTAACTCCAACAATTTATTACGATCATTGATACAAAGGAAATAAAAATTGAGAATTTTTGCACATGAATCCATACAAAGGGATGAGTGTATTTGTTTTTCCATTTTAATGAGCTCTTCTAGTTTTGATTACTGGAGAAAACTCTGTTGGAAACAACAATTATGAACAACTTGCACAATTAAACTCTCAAATTGAAACTAAACATATAGCAGTTCAAGCCAGCAATAAATCCACTGTCAAATATCTACAGGATAATTTATTTTTGTTTTAATATCATTAAAGGGATTGTATAAATTACATCCATGGACCAAAAATTAATGACTGAAATTAAGAATTACAAGGATTAAGTTTCCCAGAAATCATTTGAGTTTATAAGATTGCATTGAGGATTAAGGCCATTTAGTAATTGTTGTTATATGTATGGAACTTGCATATATTTTTGAATTATAATCCCATGGAGCACGTTGTACAATGCACCAATCTCCTCCAGAGCAATGTCTTGTAGGAGAGTAAAAGATTGAAATTCTACTATTTAGGTTTTCAAAGTTTGGTCACTAAGAATAACAAGGCCGAGGATATATTTATTGTGATTTTTTAGTGTTGTTGATGGATAAACTCTCAAAAAAATAAGAGATTGACATAAATATATTCTATACTCATAATCTATAATTAATAGACTGACAGAAATATATTCTCAACCAATAATATAAACTAAAATTTTGTAGATTTGTCTAAGGGGAAGGATTGCATGGATAAGATTGAGATCAATGTCTTCTATGTGATCACAATGCATGCTTTATTATTTGGATTTAGTCAGAAGTCCTAATAAGGTACATAACTAGAAAAAGGATATTGAAAGAATGAGCTGTGTCATGACGACTCAAAAGTTGCACATGTAGTAGAATACATTTGAGCTAGACAAGGAAAAACACTTTTTCGAACAAGGAAATATTTTCTCCATCATCTAAACATAGCTAAAATATTCCTGCATGTCCATAGTTTTCTGCTAAAATTTGTTACAGAATCCAAAAGACACAATCCAAAACAACTCAAAGCCTTTTGTCAAATGATGAATGAAGTCGAAATCCTAGCCAAAAATTTTCTATTGTATTTACTACTAACTCAAGGAGTATGGAACCCACCAAAAATACAACAATAGAGAATAGGGTTGGAAATATAATATACTTTTAGTTATTATGTTAGTTTTCAAATATTCTTAACTCACAATAAAGAAAATATAGGTGAACTTACTTGATATCTTTCAACTTTGATGCCACAAGTGCTTCTATAACAATCAATTGTGAAAATGTGCAATTAGGTAATGGAAAAACTTGTATATTTGCAAACTGTAAATGAATAAGAAAGACCATATCAATGGTTTTAAACACCATGCGCATTGTAAAGGTCACTATGTCACTTGAACACAAACAAAACTAATAAAAGTACTAGGATAATTGCTCATCATAACATCAAAAGGGAACTTCATGCTTGTGATAATTGAACTACCATCAACTTTCCCACTATGATCTATCTCAAATTCACACCCTATCCTTTCACCCAATCATTTCAATGTCCTTCGAGGACTAACTTTTAGAAAATCCGATATTAACCGAGAAATAGAGGAAAATGGAGATTGCATCATGATTTCTTTTGTTACAATTTAAATAAAGATGAAATCATGCACTACTATTGTTGAACAATTCTTTATAATACTATTGAAAAATACAATATGGACTCTAGAGCACTTTCCCAAGCATTCCAACACTTTTTTGTGATTTGTATCATTATATATTCTGTAGAACATGCACTTTGAAGGGTGTAGCCTTAAATATCTTGCATATCTCATAAGGTTTCTATTTCCTGCTTAAATACAAGCCAGGGACCTCACTTAAAATGATTATATATAAATGGCACCATTCTTACCATCAATGGATTCATATAGTGATATATGGGTTCAAGTTTTAAGTGGCTTCTGTAATTTTAAGTGATGGTGTTTACTTTTCACCTCTCATACATCATTAATGCAAAAGAAACATGAATGTGAACCTTGGAAATATGGTGAAAGAGAGCCATTATCTGATAAATGCAATACCTTTCAAGGGACCTATTCTGAACTCTTCTATTATCTTCAAGATCCAAAACATTTTTGCCAATTTCCAATACTAAGTCTTTAAATTTCAAGGAGGGATCATGACTAATTGGATGATCCTCATTTAAACTCGAGGAAGGAACACATGTCACCAATCCCGACTGCTCCTCATTTACATCACATCCAACCACCCTACTCTCTGGAAAATGAACATGGAAGACGAGCCAATTTCTGGCATTAGTGCACACTCAAGTAGTTTTTGATGTATAAGGACATCTTCTTCCCTGTTTACAGTCACATCCAATGCATACCTGGCAGGAAACCGATCAAAATGGGCTTATAGATCTTCTGCAAAGTTTGGGATTCTTGACTGCTTCATCCTAAATCTGAACAAGTCTTGTGTAAACCTCCTTCCACTTCCCAATATTCAGTGGTGCAAATGTACTCTCTCCTTCACTCTCATTTATCTCTGACTCCAACATGTTTTTATTTCTCTAGTTATCCCCATCACAAGGAAAGCATGTGCCCACACTACAAGCATTTTCTGCTAAGAGGGTGAATCATAGGATTAATGTACGTTGATTTCAAGATGTAAGGGAATCTATTGAACAAACTTTGGTCCTTGATATCTATCCACTTCCGAAATTGACTTCTTGTAGATTTTTTATCCTATGATTTGTCACTTTTTTAGTAGAGGGAATTAGGCTTTGGTAGTGTGGTTTTGTGAGAGCATCTTTCTCTTTATTTCCTTGGGTAGGAGCTAAGTATGATTCTTGTAAGGCCCGAAACAAGTTGATATCCTATGATTTAGCTTTAAAATATTGTTGTGGATTTACTTCCTTTGGGCCTCCTCCAACCTTCTTTTTTATAGTTTTCCATTCTAAAGATGTTTCAATATTTGATGAGGGATGTGATATTATTATTAATAAATATATATAGCATACTAGGAGATGTTGTATTTCCTTCATTTTTTAACATATTGATTTTTTTTTTGTATATTGCATCACAACAGTAGGAGTTGGATGAACACTTTTCTATTTTTACTTGATTGCAGAATCCACAATTAATATCGTGAAAGGTTGTTTACTTACAACTTTTCAATATTGATAGTTGTAAACTACTTTTTGGTACAATTATTTTCAACATTTGGGTTTGTTCATAAGACTTCTACTTTTGAGAAGACTGCAAGTTTTCAGGTTTGGAACTAAAACAATGGAGCGTGACAATGTTGATGTTGTGCCACCCTTGAGTGAAAATGGAAACATGTACATGGATGGGGACATCCAGGAAGATTTTGGGATATGTGTGAAACTCAACATTATTGTTTGGTACTTTGTCCTACTAGTGACTCCCTCTCTGTTTATTATCTTTATTGTATCTTTTCATTATTGATAAATAACTCTACCAGCTAATTTCTTTCTTTTGGTTTCATACGAGAGTGCTTGCTTGTGGGGTTTTACAAGCATTCTAATGTTGTAAGCATCCACATTATAAGCAGAGTTGCATTTATTTCTATTTGTTAGGTTTTTGTATCCATCTCTCTAACTGTTCAACATACTTTAAATACATGAGAATATACTCATGTTTAGATCTTATTTTCATGTGTTTTTTTTGCTACTAAAATTGTGGAAATTTATTGAGATCCTCATGAGAATTTTAGAAGCCTTTGCTTTGAGAAATTAGAATACAGAAGGGTTGATGGGAACTCCCAAATGGTGATGATAAAACTTATTGTTTGGTATGGACCTTCTTTATATGGTGATGATAAAAATTACTGTAATGGTATGGAACACTTATGGACTGTTTACCCTGAGAGAGAATATACAAGTTTGACACCTTGGTGCCTATGTTTTTGGTCTTGAGTTGCGCCACCTCTCCCTCATCCTGTGAGGGATGCTGCTTTCTTTCCCTAGTTGTTGTTGTTATTTGAAGTAGCTTGTGACCCTTCATCTACCTACTATGGTGTTGTAGAACCTAGTTGTGACTTGTGTGTTTCCTTTTGGGCTAAGTCGTGACCTGCGTGATGCTCCTGGACTGAGCCTTGACCTGTTAGGGATGCCTAGAATAAGTCGTGACCCTTGTCATACCTTTTGGGCCGAGTCATGACCTGTGTGCTATTATTGGATCTGATCCATGACCTCTTGTTGCAATATTATTCCGAGCATGACCTATTTGAGGGATGATAAGTCTAAACCGTGACCTCTTAAGCTAGGATGTGACCTTCTTAGTGATTCATGACTGAATTGTGACCTTCTTGGGTATGCTTGAATTGAACTATGATTTTCTTGGGGATTCCTGGACTAAACTATGACATGTTTGAACTTGCTTGAGCAGGTTGTGAGTTATTTAGGGCTACAAGAAGAAACTATAACCGTATTTTAGTGTACTAATATCTTTGTTTCACTTTTTGAGTGTGTTAAGCTGTAAGAAAGCCATGGGATTTGTATGGGATACAATCTGAGCTATGGGTTGTGTGGAATGTCATCATTACCTGATATTTTGTGGACTATTGTTTATGGGTCTGCTACTCTAGTAAGTGGGTTTTCCTTATGGTTCGCTTCAAGCAGACCCAAACACTCAAACAATGCAGCAGAGATCATAGTCCACTCAAACAGGGTTACATTTTCTTTTAATAGCCCCAAACAACTCACAGTATGCTCAAGAAAACCATGGGATTTGTATGGGAGACAAACTGAGCTCTTGTTTATGTGTGGGATGCCATCATTATCTGATATTTTATGGACTGTTGTTTCTTGGTCTATTGCTCTAGTAATTGGGGTTTCCTTACTTGTCGACTGGGTTACCTTGAATACTACTATAGTTGACTAAGCATACAGTAATTGAATTTATTCTCTCTCTCTCTCTCTCTCTCTCTCTCTCTCTCTCTCTCTCTCTCTCTCTCAGGTATGTCCTTTGTTTCTGTAGTGACTTGCCTCTTAATAGACAAGATCTTATCTAAAAATATTAATGAGTATAAGGACGGTTTCAACTCTCCTAGTGGGCTGTCTTATTTGTTTTCTTTGTACTTTGAGTTAGATTTACTAATGTTGTCATTTATTGTCTTTGTATTCTTTTCATCTTTAACACAGGGACCTTTGGGAGTGTTAAAGTTGAAAGACATGAAGGTTATGGGTATGTTGTCCCATGTGCCCTAGGTGCAGAGGCACATAAGATAACTGTTGATATGGATGAGAGAATTGGTAAATTAGTTGAGCAATATGTTGAAGCAATGGAAAACATAAGTGGATCTCTATTTGAACTTTGAATGTGTTAATGCATGCTTTTTTTGAATGAATATACATAAGGACAATATTTTTTTGTAGAACTTGGATTTATGGAGTGCATGATCAAACTATAGTAGAGTTTATTGCTAATTCTCATTTCCTTTTATAATCAGGTTAAAATTAATTAGGGCTTGAAAACAATGAGCATATCCACCGAAGGAAATTGTTACTTACAAGAATTCTCCCCATTTTTTTTGAATATTTTTATGATAATATATGTTATTTGTTGCTTTTCATGTCACGGTGGGTTTTATGCATCATTTTTTTATAATTACCATACATATCATCATGTTATTAACTGATGTTTATGAATCGAATGTTTTTTTTACAGGTGTTGTGGTAGTTCAATATTCCATGTAAAACATTGTCTCTTTGTGATGAAAAAGGTGACGTCGAACAAGTCAGGAAGCCTTAGAAGATTGTACTTGCTGGTCATAAGATTGAAAAGCTAGAACCTTTGTTTTCATAAATGGTATTAGTATAGATTTTGAGAATTCTTCTAGGTGTGCATCCCTTGAAAATCAATCAAATGGATAAAAGTTTAAACTACGAAGGTAGTATAAATAGAATAGTCATTTTTAATTAGTGACTGATTTTGTCTTTTGTCTAGAAAGATGAACAAGTCAACTACTAAAGAGGAAAGTTTGCAGGTAGTCAAGCTGACACTAGGGCGAGATTAAGAGGGTCAAAGTTGAAGTAGTAGAAGTTGCATAACAAATCAAGAGAACAACAATTGCAGATGAAACTTTTGTTTGTGAGAAAATATTGTTATGATGGTTCTACGAAGGGTATTTTGTAGTTGCTAATTATTTTTGAAAGTTATATGATTGGTGTTTTGACTTTTCTTCTATTGAGACCCTTGAAGGCTATCCTTTCTCATGTCATCAACCATGTTTTCAACTTTCAAAAGCCTTAGTCCATGGATTATTACAAAACTCATTTAATCCACTCTAATACACAATGATTGAGTCATTTTCATTTGTTTCCTCAACATTTCTAGAATGGGTAATTCAAAGAACTCTTAGCATTTCATAAAGGGAATTACGAATATATATGCATTTTTAATCTTTTGTTCTCCAATTTTTAGCTTAGATTATTATTTGACATTTGTCTAAGTTGGACAAGTTTTGTTTTGTAGTTAATCCAAATATTTGATTGAGACTCACAACCTCATTATGCATGCACGCAATGCTTCGAATCTTGTTTTGCGATCACAACAATTGGAAATGTATAAAGCATTATGTGTTTTCATGATGGGATGGAGTTATTCCTTTCCACTAGATAATGACAAATCATATCAGTAATTCCCAGTACCCAAAGCAATGGAAAACAATCAAGATCTAATTTTATGGTCACCATTAGTTATTATTCACAATGCATGCATTAGAAAAATAAAGGATGGCCATTCATAGGGTATTGGAAATTGAGAGATGGATGAACAACTTAAAGGCACACAAAGCAACTCAATCCTCTTCCTATTTGGTTTCCTTTTCCATTTCAATTTATAATAATTTATGATTCTTTAAATAGATTTTGCTTGTATACTAGACAACATGGAGTGCTGGGAAGTTATCCAACAATATGAAGTCCTTTAACTGTAGATATGCCATGAATTGTTCTATCCTTTAATACTTAGATATGGTTCTAGAGTAGTTAGGTACTTTGACATATACTAAATAAATTTCAAATGGTTATAATAAATGAGGCTTATGTGATGCATTCTACACTTATGAGAAAGTTTTATAAATATGTTAAGCCCTATGTTGGCCTTATCATTGGGAGAATGAGATCCTCAACTTTTCAGCTCATATCAATCATGATATATGTTTTTGAAATTTTTTAGCAACATAGATATCAATAGTCTGTTGTTATTTATTTCATTCTTGATCCCTACAAATGATGTCTGAAGTACATGAATAAGCTTGGTACTTCTACAAGCATTGTAGAGACTTCAAGGGTACTATCTCAATGGAAGAGCACTTGCCTTATAGGAATGAGATTGGTGGTTCAATTCCTCAATACCCTATCTACATAAATAAATGAATATTTGCATATAAAATGACTAAATAGTGACCAAAAAACGAGAGATAAGTAACCAACAAATGGGAGATAAACGACCAAACAAATGACCAAAATTCACATATAAATGAACAAATGACAATTTTGGTGGCTAATTTTTGGTCTCTTAATGACCAGATTAATGCCCAAACCTATGACCATATTAATGACCAAATATGCGACCAAATTAATGGCCAATCAACAATCTATAAATGAACAAACTAAATATGACCACATTTTTGGTTGCGTCATAAGAGACTGAAAATTAGCCCCTAGTGATCGCCAAATCAAAAGTGGTAATTTATATGTGGATCTTGGTCATTTTTTGTCACATATATCTCATTACGTACTAGTGTGGGTTCTATCAAAACTCACACTCAACCACAAATAAATACAATGCTTGGTAATCATAATGTAATTCATAATAAAAATGATATCATATCATTATCCTCCCAACATCTATGACAATACAAGGTACCTTGACTCTACAGGAATTTAACTATCCCATAGTAGATCCGTATGTAGGTCACCTCACTAACAAAATATATATTATGCAATAACACATCTATTTGTTACAAGTGATCATCTATATCATTAAATGATGTGTAAATAAGCACATATTATATCCTTTTGCATCAAGTATTGCGTTATTTCAATAACCAGAGTAAATAGTAAATTGGTATTCGTGTACCACATTCCATATTTAGTTTGCATGCTCAAATGAAATAATATGTTTATCATCATTAATAATATAAAATGGTGAAAGTCGTATACTATTCACACGTATGCAGGTTTAAATATTCACCTAATAGTATTCATAATCAGTTCAACCGAGTCCAACATACAATAGGAAAATGAATGCTAATATAAATCACATATAGGGTTTTAATTATTGAAGGTCAAGGTATGGGGCATTACATATTCCCATCCTTCAATAAATTCCATCCCAAAGTTATGGTTATTCATCATTATAAGGATATTTTTTACTATATAAAATCTATGTGTCTTGCTACTAGAAGACCTTGGCTGAGGTGGTCAATTTGGACCTTTACTTGATCAAACATGTGGATCCAACAAAATATTAATTCTTTTATCACATGGGGTGCAATATTAGATTACATTCTTCATCTTCTACACACAACTAGTTCAACCTTCTCAAATCCCATTAAATGCATTTTATCCCAAATATAATTTAACATAATACCTAATTTTATAGTTTTTTTTATTATCATGAGATTCATTGGAAGACCTTGTATTTCGTATTATATTTCTTTGAGTTCAAAAGCTATTGTTATGACTCATTTGTCAATAACTAGATTTACTGAATCAATTTTAACGTATATCAAATAATCACATGTCATCTACAATAGTAATTCACCAAAATGTTTGATGAAATCTCAAGCTAGTTTGTCACAATGTAAGATACAATAGTTCAAGGGAGAATGTTAATTGAAGTCTGCAATAGGCAGAGAAGTTATACTTGCATTTACATCAATATTCTCAAGGGTTCACACAGGCTCTTTAAAATCTTTATCCGCCCTAACAATTTGTGCAAAAACATTTAGTCCAATTATGGGTCGTTACACATACCAAAAATTCTTGTAAACCTATAAGTTATATGTTATAAATCCCATATGCTAATCATTATTTTATACTCAAAGTTATTAATAAATATTTTGCTAGTTGAACATAATATTGTACTCATGCAAGGTGTGTATACATAGCCAACGTACACACTTTGTGCGGGTTTACTAATAATCAACACCCATTGGCCCTTATAAATATTTTTCATAAACTAGAAGGGAACATGTAGAAGAACCATTAAACATACACCATTCGCCATCCATTATTTATTAATTTTTACCATGATTCATTACTTGGCATTCTGTATACAAAGCATTAGAAATGAATTGCACACACAAATTCAATAAACTAGGCATTGAACCATGAATGTTTATAATAATAAATAACACCATCCAATCCTAATGGGGTCCCATCCATACTCCTAAGTACTCTTCATACCTTGTCACAACTACTTTATCCCTCACCTCTGCATATCATCCTTTATTGTAATATATTGTGGCATTGGCTATACCAACCTAACCACAAATAAAACCCATAAGTGGAAGTGTCGACTACATCGACCGACTTCTCTAGAAAGCAACCAACAATCACCATCACACGTCTAGGGGAGCATGCTCAAAACAACCCTTCCATGAATTTGGGTTTTAAAGGATAAACAATGGGAAATTCCTCCATCCTTGATCCAGGTGGATACTGGTGTCGACTCACCCATTTCACTGAGTTGCAATGATTCTCCATCTTCTTCGCAATTTTCTATAGTTTTTCAGGCCCCAAAATTCCAAGGTCGTTTTGAGGCCCTAAACAATGTTGTTTTGGCCAATCCTTGATACTCCCTAACCCCAATCAAAGGTTGTAATTATCCGATTTAGTTCTTTCCAATGAACTATCAAATACCCCAAATGGAGATTGTATGTGAAAATTGCACCCCCAATAAGTTAACATATCAGCTAGCCACCTTGAGGCCCACAAATCCTTTTGGCACTTCATCTCTTAGGGTTAGGTTTTTGGATGTGACAACTTTTTCCTCTTTAAGCTTTTTGGATGATAAAAGGCCCTTTTAGATCTCTTTGTAATAATCTCTTGCAAATGAGTGTAGTTGATGCATCTCTCTTCAAAAATAAGCTACTACTATTTGAGATAGTTTGTATTCATTTTAGTATATAGTTTTTTTCCATTCCATTCCAATCATTAATATAAGTTGGGTTTTACTGTACTATTGTGCTTTCTCCAAAAAATTTGTATGTGAATTTCCGTTTTATATTATTTCCTTCATTTTGTTCTCCAAATAATCTAGATCAATAGTATCAGAGCAATCTACTATTATCGTTTCTTTGTGCTTGTCCCCAATGAGATCTAGATATCAAGAATCGGGTCTCAAACTAGTTGAGGTTTGGGACAACCACTCTCGTCATCCCAAGCATCCTCAAATGGGAGGAGAAGAAAAGAGAAATTAGGAGAGAGTTTTCCTATTAAGTTGTTTCTTGAGGAAGCCCTCCTGCAACAAATGAATGAAATGATGGATAATTTTTCCCTGATCCTTCGACGAATGTTGATAGAGCTAGAGACACCTTCAATGAGCATCCATTTAGGAGGATCAACTCCCTTAAAAGTACAAGTTAACATTGGCATTCCATTTTTTGAAGGCCACTGATTAAAGGAAATTTGGGGTCTAAAATGGGCCTTATAAGAAAACGCACCAACAACAAATTTTGTGAGTTGGAATTCAAGAACCAATAGAATTTCAATCAAATGAGTTAACCATAATGGTTGAATTGACATATTTGTCATAAAAGAAAACTACTTTTTTTGTTCGTATTTTCGACATATCTCCATGTATTTTTACTCTAATTTCAAGCATGCGAGCTCGTTGGATGCGGAATTAAATTTCGCATCCAACGAGCTCTCCTGCTCAGAATTTGAGTAAATACATAGGGAGATATGCTGAAAATACGAACACAAAAAGTAGTTTTTTTATTCTTCCTCCAAATTTGGCGGACCCCACTACCCCAAAAACAAGAAATACTTGAAAAAATGTGATGATGACATCATCATCACGTTTTTCAGGTATTTCTTGTTTTTGGGGTAGCGGGGTCCGTCAAAAGTATGCAGTGTGGGTACTCGTTG
>LPNX011225007.1:113442-152304 GCA_001517045.1 Pseudotsuga menziesii
AGTATAGATGTAGATGGTTTGGAGAAACGGTTAAATTTGTTACAGAGTTACTATTGTGTTAAAAAAAATTCCAATCGCGAAAATATCACCTTTTTCACTCCTTAAGTCCCTCCCCCATGTCAAATATTGGCAGGATGGTTATTGCAATAGGTATGTCATAGGTGAGGCTAAAATACACATGACATAGACCACTTGTGTGGCTTTTGTCGATGTTATTAAGGATGACCTTTACCTTGCTAGAAACTATGATGACCAGTTAACAATATGGAAACAATTTGCACCAGGAGAGAGAACACATTAGACACCCTGATGAGAACTCTATACTCACAACAAGAACTCTAGCCCTAAAAATCCATTTTTTGTGTCAAAAACACAAGAATAAACCTTCAATTCGAAAAGCGATGATACTAGTAGCACTCTTTTCTGTTTCATGATTAAAGTTAAAAATACACCCAATGCTTTAAAAACCCATATTGTTGCTAACAATAGCCGTAAAATCAATCATTGAATAAAAATCTAATGTTACTGGTAGCACATTGGTTTTTTCAATGGATAAAATTATAACTTGTTTGAAAGCATGGACTTAACGATCAATATCGTTGGTAGAAAAATGTTAAAATCAACCTCTAAATCGAAAATTAGTGCTAGGTGGCAAGGGAGGGGCGAGGGGCGAGGTGGCAGGAGAGGGGAGCGAAGGGGAGGGGGAGTGGTGGGGAGGGTTTGTTTTGTTTCTTTTTTAATATTTTTAATTATTCAATAGTTTTTTAATTTTTAATTTTTTATTAGTTTTTTTTTTTAATTTAAATCTTTTTAATAGTTTTTTTTTATAAATTTAATAGTTTTTTTAACTTCTTAAATAGTTGTTTTTTTGTGTAAATTTGAATATTAAAAAAAATGTTCCATTTTTTTTTATAATTTGACGTATATATTTTTTTTTTTTTAGAAACATTATACATTGGTCATAAATATTGTTTTTTTTTGTGTTTAAAAAGAAATTCACCCATGGGTTCCCCAAAATTTGAAATTTTAGTGTGCTACTAGTAGCACCATTTTTTATTCGGGTTAAAAATAGCCACTAAATGCGCCCTAGAAAAAAAGAGAACTATTTAGAGTTCTCGTTAGGTTGTATAATGTGTTCGAGAATGTATGATGTTAGAGCTCACCAATATATTCCATTCTTTGTGGTCGAAGTTGTGTATCAAAGAATCTAAATGCCACTTTGTCCTAACATACTATAGTGGCTTGCATAATTACATCTAGACATAGATGGGTTTCCTGGACATCTCCTCATTGGGAGCTTCTTCTTGGTATGTTATAAAGATCAAGCAAAATTTTACGCAAAATAATGAGCGAGAGTTTTGGTTTGCAAATCAACTGNAGACATAGATGGGGTTCCTGGACATCTCCTCATTGGGAGCTTCTTCTTGGTATGTTATAAAGATCAAGCAAAATTTTACGCAAAATAATGAGCGAGAGTTTTGGTTTGCAAATCAACTGCATCAAAAGCTTGGTAAAGTTGACCCTAAATGATGAAACAAAGGACAAAACAAGGATAGTCAAAATCATGACAAATAGGCCAAGCCATAGGTAAAGAAGGGTATCGGGAAATCAAAGAAAGACATTGACAAATGGTGTGAGTTCCACAAAATATACTGGTACAATACTAATGAATGCTGCTCAAAACAATTATTGTTGGCTGAGATGAAGTGCTCAGATCCAGACTTTGGCTTGGACTTTGATTCATAGAAAGATAATAAAAATCATATCATTGACACCAAACCTAGTGCCACCATCACAACCACAAAGATACAACCAAAAGAGTTGGAGGAGCTAGAGGTAAGGGAGTGCCTCTTCCACAAAAAATTGCGGGGGAAGGGGAATTTGCTACATTTCATTGTCGATAGTGGTAGGTAAAAGAACTTACTCTTGGTGAAGGTCGTCAATAGATTGAAGCTGCCAATGATGACACACCCCCAACCATACACCATTAGTTGGTTGATCCAGGGATGAGACATCCATATCAATCAACAACATTGCCTATACAACGACATCAATCCTTTTAAAGATGAGCTACTATGTGATGTTTCCCCACTTTAAGTTTGTGATAGTTTTATGACAATTCTATATGTGGAAACACCATGTTTCTTATGAGTTCAAGCCCCATAGTGTCATTGTTACTTTGGAAGTCCAACTCTAGAGTATAATTGAGGTAGTCTCGGCTACTGTAGTTTTCTTGATCTACACAAAGCAATGCTAGAAGGTCATCTCTCATATTGTATAAATTTCTGCAATTTCCTTGATATACACAAAGTAATGTCCCTCAAATTAGGAATTTTTTCCACTTTATGGCTCTGTTAGAAGGTGGACGAAGGTCACTGCAACCACCATAGCCTCACATAAGGTCTCTCTAAATAATAAAAGCAGGTGAACAATATTGTAGAAGAATACAAAGATATATTTTCCTTGCATAAAGGGGTACCTCTACATTGTTAGGCTAAACATTCAATTGATTTACTACCTGGTGCTCCTTTACCTAGTGGCCTAATATGTGTGTGTGTGTGTTCTCTTTTGGAGAATGAGAAAATAAAGAGTTAGATTCAAGAGCTCATCCAAAAAGGCCACATTGAACCAAGCTCCCCACCTTGTGGGAGCCGAATTATGTTGGTGTAGAAGAAGGATGGGACATGGTGAATTTTTATTGATTACATAGCCTTTTGAACAAAATCACTTGCCAAGAATTGATACCCAATCCCCTAGGTTGATGATCTTCTTTATCAGCTTAAGGGTGCCGAGTTATTTAGTAAGATTGATTTGAAGTCAATTTACCACCAAGTCTCGATTGAGTAGGTCGATGTATGGAATGAAACCTTCAAGTCTAAAGATGGCATTTTTGGGTGATTGGTCATGCCTTTCGGCTTCAATATTGCCCCAATAATATTGATGATGTCGATGGATTATATATTGCACCCATTAACAAGCCCTTTTGTGGTTGTATATCTAAACGACATCCTCATCTTCAATATAACTTGAGTGGAACACTTGCAGTACATTCAACAGATCCTTCATACCTTGCCCAACAAAAGTTATATGCCAATTTGGAGAAATGATCATTCTGCATAAAAATAATTCAATATCCAGGATAGTTTATAGATGGGCATGGGGTACATGTGGACCCAACCAAGATCTAAGTTATTCACGATTGTGTATCCTTGACAAATATAACAGAGCTCCATGGATTCTTGGGCCTCACCACCTTTTAACGTAGGTTTGTGTTGGGGTTCTCTCATATCATTTGGCCCTTGATCCAAGTGTCCAAAGGGTGGATCCAAATCCAATTTTGCTTGTAGTGTATTATAATAGAAATCCTTTGAGGATATAAAATGATGCCTACGCTCAACACCAATCCTCACTCTACTAAACCTACAACAACCTTTTAAGATTGAGACAGATGCCTCTTACTCTGTTATCATTGCAGTCCTCACTTGGCATGGACATTTGATGGATGATCATAGTGAGACACTCTCTGATCCCGTTCATAGGTATCCCACCTATGACAAGGAGATATATTCCATTGTGTAGATGTGTTGCTAATGGAAACATTACATCCTAGGGAAGGGGACCATTATCCACACTAATCACAAGCCCCCGAAATTCACGCAGACACAAGGAAAGTTATAGAGCGATCACCATCATAAGTGGTCCACATATATGTAATAGTTCCACCTAAACATGAAGTATAAGAAGGGTAGCACCAACCATGTTGCAAACTGCCTCAGATGACATCCAATTTCTATGTTGACTACCATGTTTGATTCTTGTGGACACAGGACATTCGGTTGGCCCAAATTGTATGATAGTGGCCCTGACTTTGTTATTGCCTCTTAGATAGTACAAGCAAGAACATCAATCTCGATAGTGACCTTGACTTTGCTATTTCCTATCAGACATTACAAGCAAGAAGATTGATCTTAAAATTTCATCTCTAGGGTGAAATTTTATTTTATCTTAACTACCTCTGTATCCCTTCAAGCAAGTGCGAGATGATGATTTGGGAAGCACATTATGATTGAGTGGTCTGGCACTTCAATGTAGAGAAGACAATCACCTTGTTGCAAAAGCACTTCTACTGGCTTAAGTTTCGACAAGACATTGGTTGGTACATCTAATCGTGCACCACTTGTGCCATTTCCAAACTTGGCATCAAGAAGTAAGGATTGTACACTTGATTGCCTACCTTATATAGGCCTTAGAAGTGTGTCTCCATGGACTACATGTCCCACTTGATATCAACTAAGCATAGCAATGACTATGTATTTGTGGTTGTTTATTGGTTCTCTAAGATGGTAATTTTAACTCCCTATAAGAAGGTTATCACAACATAGGCCGCTGCTAAACTATTTTTCAAACATGTTTGGGTTCGTTTTGGCCTCCCATGAACTATTATTTCATATTGAGACAACAAGTTCTTGAGTACCTTCTAGTATTTCCTATGGTCAATGATATACAACATGTTGACCAAATTGACTTCTTTCCACCCACCAACCGATGGGAAGACAAAGGTGGTTAATAGGATGATTGTGCATATCCTGCGAATGTACATCTTCAAACATCCCCACACTTGGGATGAGAGCCTTCCTTATATTTAGCATAACTACAACATAGCCCTTTGCAACTCTATTAGCCATAATGCTTTTGAAATTTGCTTGGTGTTCTAATCATTAGCCCCAATTAATGTAGCATTGTGTATTGCATGTACCCAGGAAGAGTCCTCCCATGCTCAAACTATGTCTGATTGAGCATCCAAATTTGTTGAGCAGATCCAACACATCCAACAATAAGCTCATGATATCTTGTGGAAATCTAATTCCATTTATAAGTAGCGACATGACCAACATCTGGTTCCACCAAAGTTTCAGGTTGGTGATAAGGTCTAGTTACATTTACAGAAAGAGTGCTTCATAGGGCCCCATCGAAAGATCCACCTACTTCTATATGGGCCTTACACCATCACCAAGGTTGTGGGTGAGAATACTTTTGAGTTAAGTATTCCCCCTTTCCTCGACTTCCACCCTATATTTAATGTGGTGCTACTTTGACCATATTCTCGACCTCTCTTGGACACCTCAGAGGTAGTTGAGCATTTGGCCTCTACAAAAATCAATCCCAAGTGCATTGAGAAGGCTACAATTGATTAGATCATGGATTGTGAGATTAAGGGAAGTTGCTAGTACAACATCCAACTTTATCGGTTCGTCAAAGTAAGGCAACTTCTTCACCAAGGAAAGTGGCTCACCTAGAGTTAGATTCAACAAAAGTTTCCTCATCTAATGGAGGAACTTGATTCAATGGAGATCGTCTCTCCCTAATGGGGGAGGAACGATCTAGGTGGATACTAGTGGCCACCCACTCGTTCCACTAAGTTATATTGGTTCTCCATCTTCTTGGTAATTTATATGGTTTTTCAGGTCCCAAAATTTTGGGGTCGTTTTAAGTCCCTAAATGATGTTTTTTGGCCAATTAGGGGGCTAGGGGTTTCCATGGCGTTCCTTAGCCACATTCAAAGGTTGTAATTGTTAGTTAGTTCTTTCCAATGATCTATCAATAGCCATAAATAGAGATTGTATGCAAAAGTTATTCCCTTTGAAAGGTGACATATCAGCTAGGCACCTCGAGGCCCACAAATCCTTTTGACAATTCATTTCCTAGGGTTAGGTTTTTGGATGTTAAGTTTTTTCCTCTTTATGCTTATGTTAAAAGGCCCTTTTTGGTCTCTTTGTAATTGGGCCGTGCGAATAAGCGTAGCTGATACATCTCTTTTCCAAGATAATCTATCACCATTTGAACCAGTTTGTATTGCTTTGCAGTTTACCGTGTCTTCTCCCTTCCATTCATTAATAGAATTTGGGTTTTATTGTACTACTGTGCTTTTTGCAAAATATTTGTGTGTGTTTCCATTTTATATTGTTTCCTTCATTTCGTTTTCTAAAAAATCCAAATCAACATCCCTTGATATCACTAGGGTCAACACCCTTCATCAACCATATCGTGCAATCACTGTTCTTAGAGTCCCACCATTTAACAAATACTATGGGCAAGCTATGGGTCCTATAAAAATTCACACTCAACCAGAAAACAAAGCAATTCTTAGTAATCATAATGCAATTCATAAAAAACTGATATCATATCATTATCTTCCTGACATTTATGACAATATGGGGTACCTTGACTCTAGAGGAAATTGACTAACCCATAGCTTATCCATATGTAGGTCAGCGCACTAACAACATATCTCTTATGCAATAACACATTTATTTGTCATAGGTGATGATCTATATCATTAAATGACATGTAAATAAACACACATATACTTTTGCATCAAGTATTGCACTAGTTTAATAATGACGGTATATATTGAACTTGTACAACATTCCATATCTAGTTTGCATGCTCAAATAAAATCACATGTTTATCATCATTAATAATGTAAAATGGCGAAAGTTATATTCTATTCAAATCTAGAAAAGTTGAAAGATTCACCTAACCCTATTTTTAATCAATTCAACTAAGTTCAATAAATAATAGCAAATGAATGATAAGGTAAATCGCATTTAGGGTTTTAATTATTGAAGGACAAGGTATGGTGCATTACATAGTGTTAAGTGAATTTGGAGGGAATTCGTAGGTGAATTTGGAGGGAATTGGTAGGCAAATTTGAAGGGATGCATACCCATAGTTGGGACATCTTGATTAAAGAGTGTCTTCTATAAGTTGTGAGAATTATCTATTCTATTGTAATGTTCCATTTGGAAGCGGTCACTTATGTTGACATAAAACATTTATGAATAAAAATAATTTGGAAATTTGAAAAAAAACATCAATGCAAATTATTATTTTTATTTATTCACTTTGAAATTAAACAAAGTTAGACTATGCTTATCCACTTTTTTTTAATAAATCATGAGGCATTATGCATGTCGCTAAAAACACTCAACCACTTGAACTTTGGACGTATTTTTTTCCAAATATATATCTTTGCACACCAAACTATGAGCCATGACATTTTTTCTTCAATCTAACTCCATCAATTCCATGTGTTATACACTCTACAAAGTTTGATTTTTAAATATATTTCTAATTATTCAATATATGATTGTATTGGAATCAAAATATACCCCTCAACATTTCATTTAAAAAATGATCTTATTCTACTTAAAATATCATTTAAAAAGTTATCTTATTCCATTTAAAATATCATTTCTTAGTCTTTTTAATCTTATGTAAATGCTAAACCATGACCACAATGTCATTTATTCATAAAAATAAAGTTGGATGATGATCTTTAAATAATTGAGGATACATTCTTGAAATTCTTTGTCTCCATTTTATTTTAAACCAATTAAACTTTATGTAAAAAAAATCCAACATAACTATTTATCAATTCCTAAAAATATTTTATTAAATTTTATTTAGACCATACAATCTTTAACATTGATAGCCCCACCTTGGAATACTTCATGTGTTTTATTAAGTTTTCAAGTGGTCAATTTCAAGATCCATAGACCATCATTATCACTTTGGTCCATATGTTCTCATGCCCAATTTGTCCTAGTACAATCCCTAAAAACAAGGAAGGTTTATTATTTAATTCAATGGCATTCAAATATCAAATGATACTGTCACTATGAAATGGATCTTTATGATGAAAACCCAACCTAATTCACAGCCCTACCATTTCTATGGCCGACATCAATTTGGCAGCACTCAAAATGTGTGCGCATGGTAGCCATTATTGGGACAGAGAAGCACTATGGACAACTAAAGTATAAGAGGGCCTTGCCCAGTTTGCAAGATTTGCTCAATGTGTTGGGCTAATGTTGCATAGTCAAATGATAGAAACAAATTGGAACGAGAGATGCAATGGGCTAATGTTGCATAGTCCAATGATAGAAACAAATTGGAACAGATGCATTCAGACAAACATTGACCCAATGAATCAAGATAACACCAAGCATTAATAAAGAAAATAGTTCACTCATCTGGTCAGTCTGTATTTTTTGTCTTTTTGTTTGGAGATTTTTCCCAAATTCTGCATTAGATCGTCTTATCAATCGAGTTAAAGCTCATCATAATAATTTAACAATCAATGAAAACCTCGGTGAATGCCCCACGAGCGAAGAAGTGGCCTGGAATTCCCTTCCTATGAAGAGAACAATTAATCTGAGCGCAGAAGCATAAGCATTGTACAGGAACAAGAACCTGTATAGGGAATGCGGATGATGCCCAACTTTCAGGATCACCCATACTCATTCTGTGGTTGGGCATGGGCATATACGTATATACAATGTTTATCCTACTCTAATTGAATTGAGTAAACCTTTGAAGTTCCCACCATTGCTCTGGCAAAGACTATATGATGTTTGCAGCGTTTCATGCGGACTTACCAAAGAAAGTCCGGCTTCACGCCTAATGTGTTTAAAGAAATGTCCGCCTACGTGGTATTAACATAATGATTGATGTATATACAATGTGTATTTACACATTTCAATGCAACTCACTAATGGCATTCGGCCAAGGGTAGCGGGTCTAGCGTCTTTCGAGGGTAAAAGGGAAGGAACACCGTCTTTCGAGGGTAAAAGGGAAGGAACACATATATATAATGTGTATATGGTATCGCTTTCAATCCCGACAACCCTTGATTAGAATTTGAGTACAGAGTGGGATAGGGCAGCTTATGGTAATTTGTCGAGTTGGCAGACAAAAGGTGAAAAAGTACTGTGGAAAGCCATTAAAAAATAATTGGCATAACATAAAGCAGGATTCTGCAAACCCTGATATCAGAACTGAATGCCCACAATCAAATGAAAGACAAACGATTAACCATAAGCAACATACCCAACAAAGGGGAAGAAGAATAAGCCCAATTGAAAAAATGATTGATATGTTTGTTTCTACTAGCCAAATCCTGTTTGCAGAGAACCAGGTCTGGATTCCTAATATTTTCATATTCACTGTCAACAATCCCCTCGTGCAGCTCTATATGTATTTTTTATTGAAGTTGTGAGATAGAGCTTGTGTTTTCGTTGACTTGTCTGGCTCTATGACCTCCACAGTGGCCCATTGAATGAGTAAGTGAGGCCTAACTGTTTTGTGTGGAGAATACCAACATTCATCTTTCTGTGTTTAAAGATGTCTGGGTCCCTCTAGTTTAATGCAATGTTAAACTATAGTATGGGCCCTGAGAGAACGCCTCCCCATTCAAACAAACTTGTTACACCCAGATGGGGGTGAACAAGAGGCTTTTTGGGGCCCTCGCTATCCAGGATTCCTTCTTCTTCAGCATCTTCAGACTCATCTCCAGCAGAATAAATGCTTTAGGTTTCTGAAACTTCAGAAGCCCACTTTGATTCTTTTCTTCTCCCTTTCGCCACTTGGTATCTATTCTGTTCTTTTTGGAGGCTTGTGAGATACACTTCAAAGCTTTAAGGTGGAGGGGAATGGCGGGGACTGGCAAGGCCGAGAAGCCCCTGGTGCTGCTCAAGCGTTCGAACCCACCCAGCTTCTTGGGAAAGCAGGGAAGCAAATGGTAAGTCTTATCTGGATTCCCATCACTGTCTACTTCCTCTTCGCGCGCACATAAAGAATTTCAATATCCATTAAGCTGTTTTGGGCTTGAATTAACATCATTAATTTAGGCCATCAAATGCTACACTCACTTGGTAGCCCATTAATTGTTTCTTGGCGTTAGACTAGTCCCACTTTTTGTCTTGCATATGCATATATATATATTGCTTGGCTTCTTTCGAGTTTTTGTTTCAGTGAAGTCAGCGCAGCTATCACTTCCTTTCATGGAGTATTTCCTGTGTTCAAAATCAGATTAAGTTGATCACAGCCAAGTGTTCGAAACCATATTAGGTTGTTCGAAACCAGATTAGGTTGATCACGGCCAAGTGTTCGAAATCAGATTAGGTTGATCACAGCAAAAGGTTCCGCCCTTGCTTCACGTGGGCTTCGGAGCAAAAATCAGGAGAAGCAAACACCTGGCGACGCAAGATGCCAATACAGTCACAGCCGATGAGCATACTTGTATTGCAGATTCCTTTCAAGCTACTTCAGTCCATACTCACGAAACCATTTGGTATTAGACAACAAAAGATGCTCAAAAGCACACAGGCCATGGCCAAACAAGAGCCCTAACCTTCTTTTATCGTCTTCTAGTACTTTGGATTTATTAGTAGCCGATAGTTCGTACTTGTACTGGGTGTTTCGGATTGTTTGATAGTTACAAAAACTTGGTTTCTTTTCTCTTCACAAGGGTCTGTACTATGCTAAGCAACGATTTCATCTCTACAAATAAGAAGCCATGTTAAATTTAAATTCATGTGCGATTGGAAGCTTAAAGTGCTCTGGCTGATTATAGTCTGCCATCACAGGGCAGGGGTTGAACTCATGATCAGGGAGCCATAAAAAAGTCGCAATGACTCAAAATTGCACACTAGTTGGTCCATTCCAATTGTGTGATTTGATCTCAGATCGTATGTTATCTTTCCAAGAACTTGTAATCACTCTATCTGGCTTTTTTTTTTAATTTTGTTTTAGATTTTAAACTGAGAAAGGTCTGAGCTCAAACATAACTCCATGTTTATTTGGCACCCACTTTCTTAGCGTAGTTTGGGAGGTCCACATGTTATCTTTCCAAGAACTTGTAATCACTCTATCCGGCTTAATTTTTATTTTGTTTTAGATTTTAAACTGCAAAAGGTCAGAGCTCAAACATAACTCCATGTTTATTTGGCACCCATTTTCACCCACTTTCTTAGCGTAGTTTGGGAGGTCCACATTGGTTGCTTACAAATTTGTAAATTTGAACAACTTAGCTCTTTCCTTCATCAGACCCATCTATCTACTCTATTTACTTACTTAAGTTCTTAGAAGTTGCATATGCAATTGATTATTTGCAAGGCATACTGCTCTGTCTTTCCTTTATAGATGTAGTTGGAAATACCAGATAAAGGGAAATACTAGCACAACCACATTGAGTGTGGTTGGTGTATGCAGATAGGAATCGAAGAGACAGGCGATCCAACCGAAAGTCATGCTAACCTGCAGAATGATGTAAGGATTATACCTGAAGTGCTGTGCAGCAATTCAAAGTGGTGTTGAACAAAAGCAGTTCTGTGAAAAAACACTTGCAACAAGAAAGCACTGAGAAAATGACGAAAACCTTCTGGAAAACTAATTTAGAACACTGGCTTGTTTCCATAGTTGAAAGTCCTTCGCAAAAGAAAAAGGACGAGACTGCACTCCACTGATTTCATTGGCTGTCAGGTGGATATGAAAAATAACTCGCATTTTCTTTCACAAATTAGATGAACTTTCGATCAATCTTAAGCATGCATTAGTCTTTTGAATGAGGATGAAATAATTCCCGTCCCTTCGTTTAATTTATTCAAGAAGGCTAAACATTTTATGATTTTGATTTTGTCCGGTTTACCATCTCCAGAATCTGGCTTCCAAATTGCAATTTCAGATTGATGAAATTACCATTTTTAATGCAGAAATGGATTCAGCATTGTCATCATAGTGCAACCAGATTGTGCAATGTTAAAATCTGATATCTGCAATTCCATCAATCCACAATGATTGTTGCCAGATTTCAGGCCAAAATTTTCCCTTGAGGAGTTGAAAAAGAGCCAATTTGTAGAATATTTAGACTAGGGCTAAATTTTTTAAACAAATTGTGGAATATCTGCCTTAAGTGGGGATATATTTGTCGATTGGCATAATTATAGGTGTAGCTCAGTAAATACCTCAAGGGGGTATTGTACATGCCCTGTAAACTTTGCCATGATCTTACATTTGCTTTCTGAGAGTTATAGCAAGTAGACATGAAAGTCCATGCACTTCTGTTGTTTACCCTTAACTGATTTTGGACAATGTTCCAGAATAAGGTGCAGTGGCAAATACCAGCTTGTTTGCCATGTCCATGATGGTCCTATTTGGATTCTCAGAACCATCCTGGGGTTTCGTTCCATTGGAGAATGTACAATTTGGGTAACCTTTCCCATTATTAGCCCAATTGATAATATTAAGGTGGAACACTTTTGTCTGCTTACCTTTAAATCTAAGTTGCAAACAACCAGAGTTAAACGTGGGCTTTAAATTTCATGATTGAAACTGAACTCTCAGTCACATTGAAAACCTAAGGATCATGCTTTGGTTTTCCCTTTCTGAAGTCATTAAACTGCACTTGTTGGTTAAAGGAGGGCCGCTTTGCAGTGATTCAAAAGCAGTTTAACTATCACATCACTGAGTTTCTGGTGTAGTTCATTCTCAGTTGTCTTAACTTTTAAGGCTTCGGTTTGAATTTTCAGATTCCTACTGTGGTTCCTTCCATTGGAGAATCTAGTCATTTGGGTAACTTTTCCCATTAGCTACCCAATTGATGATAATAAGGTTGAATATTTTTGGCCGCTCACTTCCAAATCTAATTAGCAAGCAACCAGAGTAAAAGTGGGCTTTAATTTTCATGATTGAAAACCAAAAGTTCGTTCACCATCTTAAACTGCAAGTGTTGGTGAAATGAGGGCCGCTATGCTGTGTGATACAAACGCAATTCACTTTGTTGATTTTCTTGTGTAGTTTATTCTCAATTATCTTAAGGCCTCAGTTTAAACTTTTATTTTTTCTGCTGAAGTTACAATCTATTCATCACTAGGCACTGCTTACAACAAGTTCCTGTTGGAACAAATGCTCATGTCTGGCAGTAGTCTAAAGTCTGTAGCAAATATCTATTAGGACCCAAGAGATATGCAACTTGGTCATTTGTAAGATATGATTCTTAAAAATAATGGGTCTGATAGATTTTCGTTCTGGTATATACCGTATTCTTCAATTATTCTTCCACCCACTTGGTGATTTTGCTTTAAGAGGATGAAAGAGTGTGTCAACACAGCAATACATAAACTTGACCTAGCTATCTAATAGCATCTGACAAAGTTTTTAATTAAATTAAGTATCCTGGAAAGCCCAAAATATTTTCCTTTTCTGCTCATTCTTTTAAAGGCTTGTAATCTTACCAAGACTTTTCAATTTCTTTTTCTATTTTCTATCATATTCAAACTATTACAGTGATTTATGTTATTTAAAAACTTATTTGCAGGAATTTTTCAGATGTTCCAAGTGACATTCTTATAGATGTGGATGGTGGATGCCTTGCATTGCACAAGGTAAACTCCTTATCCTCTACCAGAGTTCAAATGCACACAATGGTTTTTGACTCCAAAGTCTAGCATCAGTGCATCTCACGATACATATATTCTTTTCCTTATTTTTTGATTGCCTTCTGTGAAAATGGAATATGCACGTGTGATGTATTTTTCTATCATACTTTACTAACTGTTAAGTCGTTAACCAATTATATGGCCAATATTTTATATGCAATAGCTTGAAGTACATCCTTGCAGCAGGCATTAAGAACAAACCCTTTCATGACTGAGCTCTTCATTTAAATTTTTTCTTAATGTATACTGAGATATATGCTTTGATTCATGTTAACTAGTGGGTCTTTCAGGTTAGATGTTTATATCAAATGCCTTAAAGAAAGGATTGCTGATGTTGGCAACATGCTGTAACTGCTCAAGGATATAACAAAATCTCCATTTATAGGTGAAAAATAAGAAGAGACTTTGTAACTGACAATGTATTGAAGAGAAGAACAGTGACATTTTTATTTTATGGTTGGGAAACATTAGGATCTCATGGTAAACCGTATTTACCCCACAATACTAGTCTTAATTTTTCAGATGATTTTTTCTGTAGTGAAAAGTTTGTTTTTGTTCAAGCATTGCTGTGCTCTGAGGTGGAAAGGTGAATTTGCTGGAATGGCACTCTTTTGTGGTAGGATCTTGAGAGAGACTATTGCTAATCCTGGATGGTTGTGCTGATGTTTTGATGAACAGCAGTGCCATATCGTGGCATCTAGGCACTATTGATACTATTTGGAAATAAGTTATGACTGATCTATTATTCTATTCCCTGGCCAGTTGATCTCTCCATTGGATGTTAGAAAGGATTGTAATTATTAACCGGAGCTAAGAGATGGTGAAATTGGTTACTGGGTGGCCCATTCCAAGTCCATCAGCACAGACAAAAGTGTCAACTGTATGCAAAACTTGTGTGCATTAAGCATTATTGAATCATAACACCATAACCAATTTTGGTGACTTGGTAAGACTATAACCAGGTGATAATGTTTGTCATGTCTTATGAACAGAACTCCTTTGGAAAAGGCTTGCACTTTGGTACGTTGACAATTAAACCACAATAAATCTGAAAACAAATATGATCAAGGTGTGTTTCAATGATAAAAATGGAAAACTGAAAAAACAAAACAAAAACTTCAGTGAAAGGACATGCTAAGCCTGAAGACAGACTTGATCATTTAATTTTACATAACACAAGCTGATGAATGGAAAGGGGTAAACAGAAAGCTTACGAGGATGATTGCCTGTAGGCCTAACAAGATCAAGCGAATGGGAAAATCTAGAAAATGTAAATGATGGGTTCACTTGCCTCCATTTCATATCAATGCACGTGGGATCAGTAAGCATGTATAGACAGTGATTGATCTTGACCACTGAATAGAGAAGAACATCTCTAGAGGGAGACAACTGACTCAAGATGTCTATACTTAGTGTGTGGATGCAGATTCCTGCATTCCTCATGGCTTTGCAATCTTGAACTTTGATCACGCATATACCTACTTTTCCTTTGTGCTGGGTTACTGCTAGGCAAGTTCCAATCAACGACTGAAGGGTATGCAAATAGGGGATAAGCATGCATTGAAGAAAAAAATATAGGCCAACAAACTGGGATGTGTGTAGGACACGTCAGAGGACAAAGTGTGTATAGGAAGTGAGAGAAAGAATGCAGATGGGAAGGAAGAAAGAAGGAAAAATGATTAAAAAAGAGGCAAGGAGGAAAGAAGAAAGGTAGGGAGAGGAAGGGGCAAAAGCACAGGAAGTTCAAACTTGGAGAGAGACTATCTCCTCAAAGCTAGCAACAGAAAAATTAAAAATCTCTAGAGTTGCTTAACATATACGGATAGTTTTGTATTGCTACAACTTCCAATCAGTAAATATATCACAGGTACAAGGTTAGAATCAGTAAATATATCACAGGTACAAGGTTAGAGATTCAAGAGGATTGGGATACATCACACTATGAGCTAGCTAGTAAATACTTAGAAGTATGAAAAATATGCCATCAATTTTGCAGGTATAAAAATCACAGAACGGGCATTTATAACTATTTGGTAAAAAGTTAAAAACTATTTGCATGAATTTATTGAAAGATAGACGGAAAGCAATATGATATTAGTTAAAATTCCTTATATCTGGTAAAGTGTACTTTTCTTAATATTTTTTCTACTGTCTCTGGTAGTAGCTCTCCCCAAGCAGCTTGTTCTCTCTAGCCAATCAGTAGCCAAACCTTAGTTCACTCAATTTTCCTCGAAGAAATTTTGGAGTAGAATTACTTGTCTTGTACACCAAATTTGCCCTGGCAACGGACATTGTAGCAAATCTAGTTTCTTGTAGTAAAATATAAATCTAATCTTCCATAGAAATTGAAACCTAAAATTTCAAAGGAGTTCCAAATTCAAGAGTCAAGGTAGAATTTATGTTTGCTTAATATTTAATATAAAGACTTTTGTGTAGCAGACTGGTTGCGATTTTATGATTGAATGGTGAGGTTTTTGTGAGATCAAGTCACTCAGCTATTAAAGGTAGAGGATCATACTTTTCAGTCCTGGTTGTAACTTCTTCGTTCTGTAGTATCCCTTTTCATCTTTCATAATAAATAATAATAACAATAATGTACTTCTATGTTATGGCTTAGTTAAATGTTAAATTGAAATCAATAGATCTCCTTATTTGTAAGATAATGTACTCATTTCATTTCATGTAAAAAATTGACTATTCATTAAATATACATGCCCTACACGATTCACCATAAACCCCTTTAAACTTGTGATAGACATGTTTGTTAACAGGAACAAATAAATTTCAAAGGCAAAGCAAAATTCAATTTCAAGGAGTCTTCATGTATTGTATTGTTTTTTAACTAAACAAAAAATTATAAATCTTTTGGGTGGGTAGGTAGGTAATGTTGCTTGATTCTTCCTGTACAAAATTATTGAACAGCAACATCCTTTTTTTCATTAAATACAGAATCATTAAACTTTTAGGTAGGTAGGTAAGGTTTATTGTTACAAATATCTCACCCTGTATTTTTGGCAAACACAAAAGTAAAAAGGTTAAATTTCAAAGGCTCTTGGATAAATACAAAGGTAAAAATCAATGAGTTGTTTAAACATAGACAAATTTGGTTTATTTTTTGCAAAAATAGAGACAATTTGGTGAAAAATTCGTTTTTTATGGTTTAAATTGCATTTTTGATTGTAGAAATAGATTCAGCGCCTTTATATATCCCCATTGGACCTGCATTGTGCCATCTCAACAACATATGTTTACAATTTGATCAATTGGAGTCAAAATTCGAACAAAATTGGAAGGAAAAAAGATCTGAAAAATGGTCCAAATCATCTAACCTTTAAACTATAAAAATTATTTCTGGAGGGCTCTTATTTATAACTGGATGTGGATAACTATCGCATCTTTTGAGCAGGTAGTACTATTGTCCTATTCTTCCTGGTCTAGTTATACATTGTCTTTAAACCTTTTGGACGGGTAGGTACTGTTGCCATATTTAAGTCCTTTTTAAACAGAAATTTCCTGGGATTAGTCTAATATGGCTTCCCACCTGATGGATTTATTTTAACGAGTCATTAAACACTTATTTTATTTGGTACTCCTTTGCTTTTATGATCGAGGAATTAAACCCATCTCGAGACTGTTGCCTTCCATAACAGACATTTTTCAAACACAAAAGTGAAATTCAATTTTCCGAGATGCTTCATTTGTTGCAGGATGTGCATTAAGTACTGTTGCATTGCCATTTTCAGACAGTTTCTAAACCCTCTTGCATACTCAGATCATTAAGACCCTTTTGAAGAAGAGTCATAGACATACTGAAATTGATCGATCACTGCTAGTCAATCTTTTTGTTATGCTCAGATTTACTACTCCCCTGCTTATGCTTGTTGATTTGAGTAAAATGTACTTGGTAACAATCTATATCTTTCATTCATAAGTTTGTTTTTTATGGGTGGTATTTGTGTTGTTGGCGATTAATTTTAAAATTGGTTACAGTTTCCATTGGTATCACGGAGCGGGCGGATCCGAAAGCTGATAGCAGAAGCAAGAGACCAGGATGCCTCAAAGTTGGATTTCCCTGACTTGCCTGGCGGAGCACACACATTCGAATTAGCAGCTAAGTTTTGCTACGGCATCAACTTTGAGATCACCTCATCAAATGTGGCCCATCTTCGCTGTGCTGCCCATTATCTTGAAATGACCGAGGACTACTCAGAAGAGAATCTAATGGCTCGCACAGAAGCCTACCTGAACGAAGTTGTGGCTCAAAGCCTTGAAAAATCCATAGAAGTTTTACATAGTTGCGGGAATCTGCTCCCCCTTGCAGAGGATCTGAAAATTGTGAGCAAATGCGTTGATGCAGTCGCTTCAAAGGCCTGTAGGGAACAGATGGCATCGAGCCTGTCACGTCTGGATTACAGCAGCTCAGGCAGGCTGCAGAGCAAGAGTTGTCAGCAGAACTGTTCAGGCGGAGATTGGTGGATCGAAGATCTGTCGGTTCTTGGCATCGAAATGTATCAGAAAGTAATACTGGCCATGAAATCTAGAGGCGTAAGGCATGAAAGCATCGGGGCATCGCTCATGCATTATGCCCAGCAGGCCCTCAAAGGGCTTGCCAAGAAATGGGATGCCTCTGCTCGATCGAAGATGCCCAACTGCACTGCTGCCATGGAGCAGCACGAGCAGAGAATCGTGGTGGAGACTATTGTGAGCCTTTTGCCTTCAGAGAAAAATGCCATGCCCATCACCTTTTTCTTCGGCCTGCTTCGCACTGCTGTGATGCTCGACACCACTGTTGCTTGCAGGTTAGACCTGGAGAGAAGAATCGGGCTGCAGCTCGAATTGGCTTGCCTCGATGATCTGCTTATCCCTTCCTTCTCTCACAGCGGAGACACGCTGTTTGATGTGGACGCAGTGCATAGAATACTGGGGAATTTTTTGCAGCAGGATGAGAATCAGGATGCGGTGGATTCGAACTTGGGTGGATACGAGTCTGATGGCCTGCCCGATTCTCCTTCTCAGGCTGCCATCATAAAAGTTGCTAAGTTGTTGGATAGCTATCTGGCAGAAATAGCACCGGATGGAAACCTCAAGCTTTTGAAATTCATAGCCATTGCTGAACTGATGCCAGAGTATGGTCGTCCACTGGACGATGGGTTGTATAGAGCTATTGATATCTACCTTAAGGTAAATACCAAGGTCCCTTCATGCTATATTTCGAACCGAAATTTTGATTTCATAACACCTGTTAAACTCTTTTTTGGGTGTTTGATGGTGTTAATAATCTTTTGCTATCAAAATCGCTATTAAAATAGCGTCAACTTCAGATTTAAAAACCCAAATTTAGATTTTATAAAATAAACTAAAGGTGTAAGTTAATTTCCCAGGATTTGCACTCTGAACTTAGAATTAGTTATTTTTTCTATAAAATCTGGTTGAAATTACTGAAATGACAGTTTTGGATTGATTGAATTGTATAATCAAAGGCCTTTAAATCCATTGCTGTAGTCAAAATTGCAATCCAATTTTACAATTATATTTCAATTTTAGCAAATCTAAATTGCAATTTCAACTATTTCTCTATTCTACCGTCAAAATTGCAAATCCATTGCGGGTAAAAATTGCAATCCATTCAAATCTAAATCTGGCAATTTCAAAACCGCAATTTCAACGAGATGGCCAGATTCGATCAAAAATCGCCTTAAAAAATGCAAATCCTGTTAGCCCACTCCAAAAAAACCGATTTTGCAAAATAAAAAATAAAAAATACTTCAAAAAAGCCAAAAAAAAATTGACGTTTCCGTTTCTATCTGCCATATTCCACTCACCTATGTTTAAAGTTCAAACACTTCGCTCCTTGTGAACTCTTCTGAAATTTTATAACGATGTTTTGAATGTGCAGGCCCATCCCGGCTTGACAGACATGGAACGCAAGAAGCTCTGCAAGCTAATAGATTGCCAGAAGCTTTCCCAAGAGGCATGCGCACACGCAGCACAGAACGACCGTCTCCCAGTCCAGCTGGTCGTCCAAGTGCTCTACTTCGAACAATTGCGCCTGCGCAGTGCACTGGCAGGAACATATACAGATCACGGAGACACTACAATGGCGTATGCATCTCAGAGAATAAGCAGTGGCGCGCCCAGCGCAGCCATGTCTCCACGCGATAACTATGCATCGCTGAGGCGTGAGAACAGGGAGCTGAAGCTGGAAATAGCGCGGATGCGAATGAGATTGAACGATCTTGAGAAGGAACAGGTCTCCATGAAACGAGGCATGGAGAAGTCCCGCTCCTCTTCCAAGTTCTTCAGTTCTCTGTCAAAGAAGTTTGGGAAGTTGAGTTTGTTCCCTATTTCCTCTAAATCTAATGACAAGAAATCTCAATCATCGGATGCCAAAACCCCCAGGAGAAGACGGCATTCGATATCATAATCGGGTTCTGTTGAAGTGCATATAATGGCGAATTTTGTGTGTTAAGATCATTTGGGCACATTGCATCGGACTGTAAGGACTTAGAAGACATGAAATCCCAGTCATTTCGGTTTCCTGCAGCGTACAATGAACAAGGGCAATGTCCCATTGTCCGCATTGCAGTCTGCTTTCATTACATTTTGGATTCAATTGTACAGATATATATATTTGTGAGAATACTCATGTACAGCTGCAGTAGCACAGGCTAGCGGATATATACATACAGTTTGTTCTTTTGGTCAGTAGGTGCAGACATAGAGGCAGCAGGTGCGGTCACGGAGGAGGCAGCTCCTTTCGAGCACAGAGATTTGTGTAATGATATTCAAACGATCTCTGAATATCTTCTCTGTATGGCTGTGTACAAACGCAGGCATTGTAGTTCTGCTCGAGAGTCGAGTTAGCTGGGCAAGTTTTTAAATGTTAAAAAATGGATTAATGTCTCTCTACATGGTGTTAACTGGGCAAGTGTTTGAATGTTAACAAAGGGATTAATGTCTCTCTACATGGTGTTCAGCGGTTTTACTGCAAGATTGCTCTGCTTGAGCTCTTGTCATTCTGTGCTTGAGCTCGTCATTCTGTTTTTACATAGCATATCACTTTTGGATCCTTATGGAATTGTTTATTTCAAATTACTTTTACATAGCATATCACTTTTGGATCCTTATGGAATTGTTTATTTCAAATTACTTTTGAATCAGTGTGGGATTTTTTTCGGGGAAGAGTTGTATTTGTTTTTATGGTTGATTGTCTATATTTGCAGCGTTAACGACTTTCATCTCAAGTAACACTATGGATCTAAGGCTCTATGCCGTTACACTATGCTTCTAAAGCAAGCAAGGATCTCTGCAGTAACGCTATGCTTCTAAAGCAAGGTTTTTGAGAATGAGTCTATAAATAAGTTTTGAATGAATTTAAAATAATGAATTTAAATTTAGTGTGGTTTAAATGGTGATTTGTGTTTTGAGTCTATAAATAGATTCAATTTTTTTAAATATTTTAAAATACTTAATTATGTAAATTTAAACATCATTCTTTAAGATTTTAAATGTTTTTTCAAAGCTTTAAGAATAAATGGTCCTGGGACCTATAATACAAACTAGCACATCTATATAGTTTGTGGGTGGATCTGGCAGAAAAGGATCAAATGGTTGAGAGATAGTTATAAAATGGAAGACAATTTGGAAATAATTTTTAATTCCTCGGGTTCAACTATGAGTTATCTTATCACGACTATCCATTTATCAACTATCTCTTATTTTTTATATTTTCTTCTTCTTTTTATATCACATTCTTCTAGTTATCTGCCATGAACTCTTGGTTATCCATTCATCAGCTTATGACTTATCCATGCATTGCTACCAGTTATTTTTTGTATTCTTTTTTTCAGAGTTGTTTATTTGGAAATTTTGAACTATTGCCATAGAACCAATTTCCACTGTACACTTGTTTCCAATGTTCCATGGAGTTTCCTGGGCAGCCACAGGGGGAGCTGTGGAAGCCACCCCAAATTTTAGGGAAATTTTGGGGAAACGAGAGACCTCCAAGTCAAAAATTAATTTAAAATATAAAAATGATAAATGATATCTATTAGTTATTAGCATATCAAATTTCAAATTTGTAAATGATACTGAATTATGTTACTAGACTTATAAAAACTAAAAACTAAATATCATAATTATCATTATGCAATGTATATCTAAATTCAATTTCAAATTTGTAAAAGATAATGAAATAAATGTTGAAGTCTGAAATAGTCAGATAGATACAAAACAAAAACAATGAACACAAAGACGCTAGAACTTAGAATAATGATTATTGCTCCAAGTTTAGTTGCAATATGATTATGAAATGAAATAGTGAGAAGATAGGCAGGATGCACAAATGGTAATCCACCCCAGATCTCAAATAAAAATAAAAATGTTTATGAACATAACATGAGAAAGCTGAGTGCACTTCATTAAAACAAGAATTCCGAGCCGTATTTATAAGCACATGCACAGCCAAAATAGGTATAAATTTATAATCTATATACAAATAAAACAATTAGCCAAAGCAGGTATAGCCTCTATCCAAATAAAACAATTAATATTCTACCTGCAGGATGAAAGTAGCCCCATTCTCATCGAGTTACGAGAACCCAAATCGAATGGGTGACAGAATTCTCACATCCTAGGTCAGCAAATATCAACACAGATCCAAAACAAAGGGTATTAGAACTTTGTTTACGTGTGTTTTTTTCGTGAGAGTTTATGCACTGATTGGAATGATCTAGGCAAACCTTCCATTTGTTTCCATGTTTCCCAAGAAGCTGGGCAGTTTTCAATGCTTGAGCAGTACCAGAGGCTGCTCGGCTCTACGATTCCCTGCTCCAAATTTATCGCAGAAGTCTCAAAAGGGAGACAAGAGACGCCGACAGCAAATAAAGCAAAAGTACTAAGCAGGAACTCTTTTAAAGTAGTCTTCTAAAGTTCCAGCAAACTAGAAGGTATATGCTGCTGGAGATGGGTTTGAAGATGGCGATGATGAAAGAACCTGGATAGTGAGACAGTCCAACAAGCCTCTTGCTGACCCCACCACAGGGAATCTCCAGTTACAAACAATCTTTTGTTGCACGGGGCGGTGTGGCTCAGGATCCATAATAATATATTATTAGACTTTATCATTTCACTAAATTTGAGTGACCCAGACGACCTATAAAGGAAAAGTCTCTGGCATTTTCATTTTTATTCCTCACCTAAACTCAGTAGGCCCCACTGACTGATCACTGTCAACAAAAGTACCAGCTCCATCAAATTCTTCATTAAAAAAGAGCTGCACGATGTGCTTGCTGAAAGCTGAAATGGAAGAATCAGGATTCCAGATCTGGTGTTCTGTATTTGGCTGCAGGGTTGGAAATTCAAATCCGATGACCCGTCAAATTTGATGGTTATAACCCCTTTATCAAACGTTTTAAGCATTTCAATGAGTTTTCTCGACAGATATCAGTGAGTTTTGACCGGGTAAATGGCGTAGGGACAGACAATTTGACCATCAAATTTCATACCTGCTGCTGGAAAGAAACATCAAATTCCAACTTCGCTTAAGAAAGAAATAAACAAATCAAATCAGTGATGTTATATTTGGTTATTATGTGTTTTTAGTATTTGCTTTCTGAGTAGCTGGGCTTTTTGTTCATAATTATGAAGTAAGTTAATAAATAAATAAATATCATTTAATTTAAAGATTTTTAATAAAAATATATATATAATTTTTTAAAAATTTATTTTAAAATTTAAGATTTTATAAATTACTTTATCAAAATCAGAATAAAATTATATAATCAAAATTTCAAGCACCATGACTTTCCAGCCATAAAATTTCCATCATCAATCAAAACAATGACTCTCCATTCAAAATTTTCTAAATTTAAGAAAACATTCAAAATTCTATCCAAATTTAAACATTTCCTAGTTATAAACTCATACACTTATTCTATGTTTATCGAGATTTCACTGTGGGTACTGGGTACTCGGTAGATTTCAGGACGTAGAACCATGCTTTATTTTCTTAACCTTTTGTCTGCTAACTCTACAAATTTTCAAAAATTGTCTTTCTCAAACCTTTTACTTTCAAATTCCAATCAAGAAAGACATGCTAAGCTTGCTCAACAGTTTTGGCTGAGCAGGGAGCATTAAGCTAAATGTTCTAAGTTTTTGAACACTAATTTGGAATCATTAAAAATGCAGAATCAAGGTTTTCAAAGATTTTGGAGGGTGTTGAATTTATTTTTGTATTAAGATAGAATTATTAAAATTAGCTTGAAATCTATGTGTCTCATTGAGATCAAATCTCACTCGAGATTATTTGTGCCCCATGACTTGCTAGCATGTGTGGGACACCTAAAAGTATAGTAATCGCAGGAATGGATTCTAAAGCCATGTCAATGTCACTCAAATACCATTTAAACAAATTTTTTTTATTAAAATTGTAAAATAAAAAATTTAAAAATTTAAAAATTTAAAATAAATATTGAATTTATTTTTACAATAAAAATATAATTTGAACAATAAAAACTTGTGGTTTAAACAAAAATTTGTTAAAATAATATCAGAAAAACCCAAAACCTTCCATGATCAGCCAACTCCCTTGAAATTTGTATTTGTGTAAATCCACATTGTTTATACTTCATCATCAGCCAGTATGTTAACTCCAAGCAGGCGTGCATTCCACAAACATGTTAGGCGTGGGGACGTTGGGTTTCATTCTTTACCGCATGAAGAGATGCAATCGTCATAATGTTGGAAACCCTAACCAGTTGCAGTACGATAGGACACACAATGACAATGACTATGTATATGCTCAACGACACCCGTACAAATGAAAAGCCAGCCTCGTCTGCTATCCGGGTATCACGCCACCACGTAGCTGCTGTATGTCCGTCACAGTTGTGGCAAAGCTGGAGACCACTTGCTCGTTTTTGGGAGCTTTTTAAACGGCGACAAATACTCTACATGCTGTAGCGGTAGAGCATTAAATGCTACGGTCGTCGCAGTGTTTGCCGTTGAATCTTATTTTGGAAAGGATCCGACGGTGGACAGTGCGACCACTGTCGCATTTAATGCTCTACAGCATGTAGAGTATTTTTCAGTGCGATTTTTAAGCAGTAAGTTAAACTCCAATCTGCACCTGAAATTGAGTTTTCTGATTAAAATCAAGTGGAATGGGGCTGAAATTGTTCAAAAGATAGTTTTCAGTGATTGGAATTGCATATACTGGGTCCGAAGGATAATTGAGGTGCTGAATCCATTTTTGCAATAAAAATTGCAATTTTAACACTCTAAATCTCATTTTCAACAACAAATCGTTTGTTGCCAGATTCCACCAAACGTACCTAAAAAAATGCAAATAATCTACAAATTAGCCAACTCCGATGTTTAAGAAATGTTAGCATCATAATTCTGTAATTCCAACTGTTTATATTTATGATTCTACCGACCCATAGTACTGGATTTCGAGTAAAAATGATTAGAATAAACAGAAAAAAAAACTCGAAATCTTCTGTTCATTAGACATTGTGTCTACATTGATTGTTACTTTTAATCAGATTCTACCGACTCATACTACTCGTTTCGAGTAAAACTGATTAGAAAAACAGAAACAAAAAATACAAACTCCAACTTGATTTTTTTATTACTCTCCTGTTCATTAGACATTGTGTAAACGGGAAAAAACAAAAAAAAAACTTCAAATCGATTTTTTATACCAATCTCCTGTTCATTATCTACATTGATTGATACTTTCAGCCAGAGCTCCATTAAGACTATGCAGAAACGAGATGGGAGCGCATAGATTAATTTGGGTGAGATTACCATGATGAACACCCTTGCATTTCATTCAATCAAATAGCATATAGCGATGAATATGGGTAATCTGTGTGCTTCTTGGCGACAGTGTATTTCACTGTATGTACGAATTTTATGGTTATTGCACACCAATAAGTATAGTTTGCGGTCCTCGAGTAGTAGGGATTAGGGATTGTGTTTCTTAATCATATCTTGTATGGGATTTGTGTTTTTTAATCATATTTTGTATAGGCAATATAATAGCAGCCTAGTAGTATCACTGCATAATACAATAAAGGAACACTACCCAATGCCAATTGCCCAATGGGTATGGCTCCTTCGCAATTCAGAGAATCATTTGAATGTATTTATGGTGTAGAACACTACCCAATGCCAATTGCCCAATGGGTATGGCTCCTTCGCAATTCAGAGAATCATTTGAATGTATTTATGGTGTAGGTATAGTAACATAGGAGGAATGATGATCAACAACAAAGCTTTATGTTAGTGGTATGTGAGTTAATTGATTATGTTTAAAGGTAAATATAGTTTATAAGATTTTGTATGAAACTAATGTTTGTTGTATATGTACATTGGTGTTATAGTGCTTGTATAGAGGTGTCAAATTGTCCTCCAATACATGGTTATGGTGGTACTTTTAATGCATAAATCCCACTATATAAATTATATTTATTCTTGTCCATTACCAAATATTTTGAAGAGTCACCCAAAATGGATTTGACTCCCCCATATAACTTAAGGATTCATTTGAATTTATTTTTGGCAATATGATGGTAGGGGAATGAGGATGAAATTGTGAGATCAAATCCCCTATTACAATTCTATTATGAAAGAATAACAAATACTTGAAGGGCATAACCTCTTTCCATGGATAAGCAAATATAAAAAATAAACAAATACTTTAAAAGCCTTAATATATCTACATGGTTAAAACAAATATTAAAGATGCTCATAGCATCCAAGTATAAAACATGTATGGTAAGAAACACAAAAAACTTTTCAATAGTAAGTCCAAAAAATAATGAAGAAATGCTTTCCATTATTTTCCAACAAAATGGTTTTCTATATATCCATAAAAATATAAAAGTTCTACGGGTCCCAAAACTGAAGTAGATAGGGAAAAGCCCCTTGGGGTGCCCCTAGAATTATTGTTATACCACCTAAAAAAACATAATATAATTATAAAAAAATATTTAAAACAAATATTTTTATGATAAATTATAGAATTATAAAAATTTAAAATCATATAAAAATACTTTTATTATTTTAATAAATGAATAAAGAAATTTTAATCTTTAGAATATTAAAAATATCTATTCGTTATAGTTAATTAAAACTACAATCAACATTATTTTAAAAATAAAAAAGATTAAAAATAATTTAAGTAAATAATGTATGATTTTGATTTTTATGGTAATCATAGTTACAAAATAAAAGAAAAATATGAAAATCATAATTATTTAGAGTACTTTATCTTATATTATTATTGAATTTTAAAATATTTAAAAACAATATTTTTAAAAATTGGGTTGAGAGGTACTCTACAACTTAGTATGGGGAGATGTTATAACCTTCATTCCTAACAAAACAATAAAAAAAATTCGGCCATAAATAATATTAATAATAGAAATATGATAAATAAAATGATGTGTCTTTCACAATATCATGCAGGAAGGCGAAAAATGATTCACGAGCTTTTGGCGAGAGCAGGCTGCGCGAGTTAGGGCTGAGCTGCGTTTTGTGCAGTCATGGCGGCGCTTGGGGGAGGGGAGGCCCCCCCCCCCCTTCCGAGATCAGACGAGGAAGGCTTCCGGAGGCTCCTCCTTAGCAGAGGCAAGAAGCCCTCTTCCCTGGAGATCCCAAAATTCATCAAGAAGCTGGAGGAAATTCCTGAAATCGCCCTTCCTGAAGAAAAACCAATGAAGATAGCTCTGGCATTGGCTAAGCGAGGTCTAGTGGGCCAGTTTATGGGCTTATGGCCCTCTACCAAGACCATTGATGACTGGATATAGAGAAATTGGAAGCCCAATTTGAAACATGGAGTAACTTGTTACCCGGTTGGAAGAGGGTTCTTTGTGTTTGAATTTATCTCAGAAGAAGACCGCGACCTAATCTTTAGAAACGGCCCCTACTTCATGGGAATGCAGGGTCTATACCTGAACAAATGGACACCAGATTTTGACCTCTCGGTCGATCTACCCAAAGAAGTGCCGGTGTGGGTCAGGCTTCCTAACCTCCCGGTGCATTGCTGGGATATTGAATCTCTGCAGAGAATAGGGAACAGAATCAGACGTTTCATTGACAAAGTTGATAACAAGGGACAATACACCTACGCCAGAATTTGTGTTGAAGTTGATCTTGAAGCCGTCCTTCCTGAGGCAGTAAAATCAACCGTGGGATCCTGGACCCACTACCAGAAATTGGACTACGAGCACTTGCCTTTCAAATGCAGGAACTGCCAGGAGCATGGCCACTTCCAAAGACATTGTCCCAAACTGGTTGCTGGGAAAGAAGATGCTGAAGGATGGCAGAAAGTAAAGAAAGGCAGAACCACTACCACTGCCAAAAGTAAGGAGAAAATGGCCCAGGAACCCCCAAAGGCAGGCAGCTCAAAGCCTAGTCACCAAGAATCCCCCAATGAAGCTCAAACCCCCACAAACATTCCAGATGTTGAAGAAATTCAGGTGCCACAAATCCAAACTGACCCAACCCCCCATCCGGTTGTCCCCAGCCAGTCAAAGGAACATATTAGTTTGGGCTCGAAACAGGAGCTGAATCCTCTGAGGATGGAGACACTGAAGCAAGCAGCCCGTCAGGCTCTCCAAACCAACCAAAACGTGGATGGAAGACTGAGAAGAAGAGAAGAGAAGAGCAGTCCTACAAGGATGTGGTTCAAGGCTCTCAGCATACTATACCAGAAATGATGAATACCAGATTGGGGATGAAGCTAGGGAAGACCCCGAAAGGGGGCCATCCCTCTCACTCAGGTAAATAATGCAATACGTCTCCTGGAACTGCAGAGGACTAGGCAACACACTAAAAGAAGAAGCTATAAGGGATCTAGTAAGAGTAACAAGGCCTGAAGTCCTCCTAATCCAGGAGACGAAGATGGAGGAGGATGCTCTCCTCCGAGAAAGCAACTCGTTCTGGAAGAAAGGCCCGAGTAGGGATGTGAGTGCAAGAGGAGCCTCGAGAGGCTTAGCAACATTCTGGGACTCTGAAAAGCTTGATCTAGTCGAAGAAGAAGGTACCATTCACTGGTTATTCACCAAGTTGATCCATAAAGACTCTGGTAATCTTGTAAGCCTCTTTAATATGTATGTTCCTGTCTCTTTTGCTGAGAAAAAAGAGTGCTGGGATTCCTTAAAATTATTTCTTAATTAGCACAATCTTGAAAATTTAGTAGTGGCTGGAAATTTAAATGTTACCCTTGCTCTGGCGAAAAAAAAGGGGGATCAATAGTCCGGGATCCTGCAAGAGAATGGGTGGAAGACTTGATGCTGGATTGGGAGCTTGAAGATATCACTCTGGACAGGGGAAAGTTCACCTGGTCCAATAAAAGGATAGGGCTGGGCCACATAGCTGCTCGTCTTGACCGTTTCCTCATTCAGTCTTCCTTCCTAACCCTTGGTCTTATGGCGACCTCCAAGATTCTCCCGCATTACACCTCGGATCATAAACCTATTTCGCTCTCCCTTTCTCTTGGGGAAAAACTAGGTCCCATCCCCTTCCGGTTTAGCCCAATTTGGGTTAATCAGGAATGCTTCTTTGATCTTGTGTCCAACTCCTGGAAGCAACCTGTGCATGGCTCTCCCTTCTATGTCTGGGAAGGAAAGCTCAGAAGGCTCAAAGCTGATCTGAAAGCTTGGGCTAAATGACTAATATCTCCCACGGCTGAAAGGATAAGAAGTCATAAAGCCTTAGAAAGACACCAATTGGTCTTGGAAGAGTCAATAGTCACTCCCGACTTGATTAACCGGGAAGCTGAGCTTCAAAAGAAGTACCATAAAGCTTGCAGAGAAGAGGAAATATATTGGAGAGTCAAATCAAGGACGCTTTGGCTTCAAGATGGAGACAAAAATACCTCGTTCTTTCACAAGCAAGCCCAAGCTAGGAAAATCTATAATTCCATCAGTGAAATTCAGATGCAAGATCAAGTCATAAAGGATTTCAATGGCATCAAGGAGACAGCATACTCCTTCTTCAAAAATCTTTATTCAGCCCCGGATCTGGAACCAGTGGACCTGAATCATTACCCTCTTTCAGAGATTCCAAACATGATCAATGATGATGACAATCTGATGCTGAACAGCCCTGTCAGTATTCGGGAAATCAAGAAAGCCCTCTTCAAAATGGACCCAGACAAAGCTCCAGGGCCGGATGGATTCATAGCCCGGTTCTATATTACCTGCTGGGATATTATAAAAAAGGATTTGTACAGAATGGTCAAGAAGGCTCAGAACTGTACTAAGTTGGGTGGCAGCACTAATTCCTCGTTCTTGGCCCTCATTCCAAAAGAAAAAGGTGCTAAGAACTTCAACAGATTCAGACCTATTTCCCTCTGTAATACATGATACAAAGTCATTACTAAAATAATGGCTAATAGACTTAAAAGAATCCTGCCTAAGTTGATCCCAGAAAATCAAGGTGGGTTTGTGAGAGGAAGACAGATTTTGGATAACATTATTTTAGTCCAAGAAGCCATTCACACCAGCTACAGGAAAAAAGAGAAGGGTATGGTGGTTAAGTTGGATTTGGCCAGTGCCTTTGACAGAGTCAAGCGGGATTTCCTTTTTGTAGCCATGAGAAACTTTGGGTTCAGTCAGAAATTTATAGACTGGGTCAAAGCCTGCATATCAGCCCCCTGGATTTCCCCGTTGGTTAATGGCCGTCCCACCAACTTTTTCCAGGCTTCAAGAGGATTAAGGAAAGGCTGCCCTCTATCCCCTATGCTCTTTGTCATTCAAGCCTCCGTGCTAAGTTTCCAACTGAACAGAAGACTTCAAAATAGATCTCTCTCAGGCATCAAAATCGTCCCAAAGGTCAAGGAGGTAAACCATGCCCAGTTCGCCGATGATACTCTTCTACTGGGAGCTGCCAATCTTAACATAGCTAGAAACTTTAAAACTGAATTTGACCTCTACAGAAGCAGCTCTGGAAGTGAAATAAACTATCACAAAAGTAAGATCTTTGGCTGGAATTGTTCTCCTCGCGAAATGCTGGAGATATCTCGGATACTTGAAATGGAAGGCATCACAACCTGGGACACTTTCACCTACCTGGGCATTCCAATTTTCAAAGCATCCCCCAAAGTTGCCCATTGGCTGCCTCTACTGGATAAATTAAATAATAAGATCCATGCGTGGGGAGCAAACTGGCTCAACAAAGCAGGTAAGGTTGTTTTGATGAACTCAGTCCTCACCAGTCTTCCAATCTACCAATGTTCTGTTCTGTTAGCTCCCAAAACTATAACAAGCAAAATTAATGAGCTGCTCCGTTGCTTCCTCTGGGAAGGTGGCCGAAACTGTGAGAAGAAGCTTCACCTTGTGAGTTGGGACAAGATCACGAAGCCAAAGATGGAGGGGGGTCTTCAAATCAGAAATGTGGCTACCCAAAATCTAGGCATGGGTGGCAAAATTCTCTGGAATATGATCACCAGGAAAAGAACTTGGAGCAAGCAAATACTCAGGAAAAAATACTTCAAAGGAGACAAGGAGAGATGCCTTGAAAAACCCACAAAAACGCAGAAAGGATCCCCGATCTTCATGCTCTGCAAAAGGGCCCTTCCTCACTTCATCTCCAAGCTCACGTGGATTCCGGGGAATGGTGAAAAAATTAAAATCTGGGAGGACTCTATCCTGGGGGATCAGCCTCTCAATGAGTTAAACGACCTGGGGAATATTAAAACGTGGCTCCTGAGCAAAAATTGCAGCACTCTGTGGGACATCTCCGCCTGGAGAAACGATGACCACGAATCCTGGGAAAGTTGGAACCTTGGAGACTATCCGGAAGAGTTCAAGGAGGAAGCTTCAACGCTGCTGGATTTTCTCCAAGGAAAATCGCCCCACACTGCCAGATCCAAAGACAAACGGGGTTGGGGTTTAGGGTCTGGGAAATACACAACAGCTGCTGGCTACGCTGCTATTTTGGAGAAGCCTTGGGTCTCTCCCAATCCAGCTCCGTGGAAAACGCTCTGGAATTTCCCTTCAATTACCAAAATTGATATGTTTATATGGACCCTGCTCCATAACAGCATCATGACCAGCGACAATCTTAAGAGGAAAGGCTGGGAAGGGCCTTCATGCTGCCCTTTGTGCAATCGTGCTGAAGAAACTACCGAGCATCTCTTTCTCATCTGCGATTTCACTAAAGAAGTATGGAGGATTATGACAGGACCTACTGCTGAAAGACTGCCAAACTCAGTCACGGAGCTCATAAGCAAATGGAATTCTCTTTCTCCATTCAATCTGAGCAAGAAAAATCTCCTCAAGCTCGCGTGGATGTGGACTCCCAAATTTCTGTGTTGGAAAATCTAGCTGGAGAGGAACAACAGAATTTTTAAAGAAGAAAGTAGACTTCCTCCTCAAGTCGCTATTAAAGCCCGGACTATGATGTCAGAAGCTGTTTGCGCTAAGCCTTCCATCAAAAACTCGACTAACCTCTCTCCTGAAGAAGATCGCTGGCTTAGGGAGCTCAAACTGAATCAACAAACCACTGAAGCAATCAAACCTCCTCAAAAGACTAACTGGGAAATCAGGTTGGATGAACAGGATTTTATTAAGTGGAGGTTAGCCCTTGATGAATGGAGCCTCTTCTTTGACGGGGCCTCGAAAGGGAATCCTGGTCAAGCTGGAGGAGGAGGCATCATCATTGAGCCCTCTGGCAATCTTTATCTATCCTATGCATGGGGACTAGGACATGCCTCCAACAATCAAGCTGAGTTTCTGGCGCTGTGGCAAGGGCTAAACCAAGCCAGGAAGCTGAACATCCAGAAGATTAATATCTTTGGCGACTCCAGGCTAATTGTTAAAGCGTTACACACTAAGAAAGGGCCAACGGATATTAACCTTAGCCAAACGTACAGGAAAGTCCTTCTCCTTCTGACGCACTTCAACACTTACAAGGCTTATCACGTGCTAAGGAATCTCAACAATCTAGCGGATGCTGAGGCCAACCGGGGCACTCTCTTGAGCAAGAGCCAGCTAATTGTCAATGGAGAAACCTCAATTCACTCGATTCCCTAACACTAAGGCTGCTCTAGTCTGCACCTCATCAGTAATTGCAGAATCTAGAAAGATTCGACCCAGCACAGCATTAGCCATGTGTGTATTGGAGAAGAAGCTCAGGATAGTAGTTCTGAATATGCTTTGTAATGGCCCCGACAGCCTCTTTGCCAGTCATTAATTAAAATTTTTTTAACCGTTTTCGTAAAAAAATAAAAAATGATGTGTCTTTCGTTTGAATCAAAACATAAACATGTCTTTATGTTTGAATCAAAAGTTTGTACCTCTAGAGATTTGATCCCTCTCAAAGCTTGATGACACCTAGAATTTGAATCTAGGGTGGTAATATAATCATTTAATTTATAATTAATAATAGTTGATAATCAAATTAAATGGTTATATAAACATAATTTATGAACAAAATAAACACAATTTTTTATTAATTTTTTTAAAATAAACCAACCACTAGTTTTTCTTAAAATCTCTACACAACACTACCAAATTATTAAACCCAAATTGACTATCACCTTGTACTAAATTTTTTATTTTAAACTCTATTATATTAAACTTATCTTTATACATCCATTTGGTTTTTGAGTTTAATGATTTTTGGTATTAAACTCAAATGGGCTATCAGCTTGTACTGAATTTCTTATTTTAATCTCTATTATATTAAACTTATCTTTGTACATCCATTTGGTTTTTGGTATTAAACTCAAATTGGCTATCACTTTGTACTAAATTTCTTATTTTAAAGTATATTATATTAAAGTTATCTTAATTGGTTTTGGGTTTGGGATGTTAGAGAAACACGCTTGCACTTCACGATGCATACAATCACATATAACTTGTAATTCACTCGCTAAACCTGCGATGAAGGGAGTGTTTGTCAGCAGCGTAGGCGATACCGTTGAATACTCCCCCACCTTTGTAAAACTCACACGATAAAGCTAAACAATAAAACTCAGTTAGAAGAAATAAAGCAGAGGAAAAAGCCATCGGTAGCAGTGTCTGAAATTTGGTATGGTTTAAAATATATTTTCTCAATTTTGATATTAAATAATGTATAATTTTTGTTTTAATAAAAAAATATAATACTAGTAATAATCACATTAAATTAATTAATGTGTATGTCGATAGGTTTAAATTTAAGCACATACTATAAAGAAAGACTTTAATATAAAAAGTATTTAATATAAAAAGTATGTACCTAATTTTAGCCTATTAATACATTAATTAATTTAATGTGGTTATTGTTAGTAACAGAGTGGGTCCATAAACATATCTCCAAAATAATAATAAACTAATATGCTACCATTAACTATTATACTATTATTTTTATTATTAATAGTAATTATTATTAATATTGATAAATTAATATTTTAATGGATTATAATATAATAATTAATTAATTATTTAAATATTATTATTAAATTAATATTATTAATTATAATACAATCTAAATCTAAATACATTATTAATTAAATAATTAATGTGTCACAATAATATTATGATGATGATGGTTAACGTCCCCTCAGACCAAAATTTGGTCTATCGGACCCTGAAGAAGCAAATTAACTAGTTTGTCTTAAAGTGATATTTCTATGCTCAAAGAGCTTGGAGAGAAGCGTCCCGAGCTTACTATAATTTTGACAAGCTAAAAGGCTAGGAATGTCGGTATTGCAACAAAGATTATGAAACTGGGATCTAATGTGGGTGTATGCAGGGCACTCTAAGAGGAAGTGATTTTCATCTTCAATGTTCTTACTCTCACAAAGGTGGCAGATCCTTTCTACCCAAGGAGTTTTAGGGACTGTCCAACGCCCAGTTTTGCTATGGAGCTCATGTGAGTTCGTCCTTATCTTAGCTATATTAATTTTTTTCTTAGGACTGATTAAAACAGAGAGATAGTTTTGATCTTCAAGAGTAGGATTGATGACCTCCTTATAATATCTTAATTTTCTTTTGGCCTCTAAATCTTTCTCACACCACAATTTTTCTTTAAACTTAGTAGCAATAATATTTTTAATGTTATTAATATTTTGTAATGCAACATTTTCATCAATCTTCCAGTGATTTAACCAAGACCTGGTATCTTTATACCACCCACGCTTGAGCCTTAGGTGATTTTGGCTGGAGTTTAAAGCTAACTTAGGGAGTCTATGGTATCCCATGTTATTGATTTTGTTCTTGTACAACAGGAGTCTAGTCATGGCTAGGCTCTCGATGGGGGAAAGACCCACTTCTATAAGGAGAATATGATAGGGTGTATTGTTTTTTATTTTGAGGTTGTAAGTTATAAAACGCTTCTGGATTTGCTCGATCTTTCTCCAAGATTCTCTAGAGATGCTGCAACCCCAAACCTCACACCCATATAAAATAACAGGAGTGACTAGAGTTTCAAATAGAATCTTCTTTTTATCCCACAGCACGAGGTTTGCAGCTTTACAACTATTTTCAAGAGGGTGTGTGCAAGAAGTTGAGGGACCTTTTAGATGCAATCTTACTTTTTAGGAACAGGCTCACGTTACATAGAAAAAGAACGCGCTCCTCTTCCATAGCACTTGGAATAGTAAATCCGAGCCTGACATGTTAGCAGACATGTAGGCTAGGTAACAATAACACACACGCATTATAGAACTACAAAACGCGCACGCGTTATAGAACTCTATAACGCGTGCATGTTTTGTAAATTTAAAAATAAAAATAAAAAACACACAGTCCCCCACCCGAGAGTCATTTTCACCAAACAGGATCGCGAAAACGACTGCGTGCCCGTGCCCAAGGAGCTTGGAAGAGTGCCCATTCCTCAATTTGAAGACAAATCCTCCGGTGAATCGTCATATTAACAGGTAATTCATTCACCCATAGCTTTTTTTTTTTCAATTAGATACTTAAATTACCATTTTTTATTTGTAAATGCAATAAAAACCATAAAAAAATAAACAACCATCTTATAGCCAAAACACCAACCAACCAAAGATGATGATATGCCAATGCCTTCCCCAAGACTAAACATATAAATTGATCACATTCAATTGACACAAATGTTTCTAGGCAATGCCATTGGAAAAAACCATATTGACATGCATTATGTAGGAAGACTAAACTTTTTATTTTCTTTTTCCCTCATAAAAAACAATTTAGATGCTATTCTATATCTAATCAAATGAAACTATCTAGTACATAAAAAAAAAATTAGAATAGTCAATAACCCAAACAATTACATGACCAAAAGAGCCTACCCTTCAAGAGAAATTCACCAACAAACCAAATATTGCCTAAAAATCTACATCATATGCCATACATTTGAATTAAGGCCTTTAAAATTACAAGCAAGCCAAAATTCCTAGAGATTGTGAAAACCATAACCATTAGAAAAAAAACCACTCTCACTAGAATCTAGGAAGCATAAACAAACATCTTTTCAATATGATTGGAAGCATAAACAAGCATCTTTTCAAAAAGTGATGAAAGAACTCGTACTCGCTATAGAACCATGGACAATTTCATAATGGCATTCCCTATTATTCTACCCATATAGAAGAAATATGGAATTTTAAAACATTTATTAGACACCTAAAAACTTGTGTCAACTGGGGAAATCATGCCAAAGTCTGTTGTACACTGTACAACTTATGTACACGTTGAACTAACCTCGAAATCCATGCCAAATTAGTCCCAAATAGAAATAGACATGTATGGCCCAACTTGGAAATAATGTATAGGCTATATGGCCCCTGAAACCTCTCTTAAATGCTGTTGTACATACCGATTTTTGATGTTGTATGGACAATACCATAACTACCTCAATTTCCATTCCTAGGCTATTGGAAACTTCCTCTTCCTCGATTTCTTGCAATGGATGTCTTGGGAAGTGCGCTCTCCTTCCCTCCTTTGGATTTGCGCTCTCTTTTCTCTTGCTACAGTACTCTTCCTCACTCTTTTTTTCTTCGGCTCCAAAATATCTCTCATTCATAATGTGCCTCTTCCTCTCCTTAGATATCCCTTTATAATTCATTAATGACAAAATCCCTAACCCTTCATCTTCAAGAGTCAATATTAGATATTAACTTCACAAGATCGGCAATTAACCTGGACTATACTAGCTCTGGAATATCCATCATCATGCTCTAAGAAAGATTGTCCTTGATCAAGCACATCATCATAGCCTCCAAGGCATGTCCCAAACAATGAACAATTCCTCCTTTCCTGCCAAAATCCAAACCTTAAACAAAAGACAAACCTCTCAACAAAATTCAAATCATCTTTCTAAGTTAGCGCAACCATCTTTCTAAGCCAGAACAAGTTATATCCAATTCTAACTTACTCATTAACTAAATGTAGTCACAAGTTGAACGAAACTTATGTTTTAATTGTGAAATGTTTAATCTTAAGTTTAAATAAATATATGTAAGTGAATTTGTCATTAAATTGCTAACTTGAGTTTGATTTAATACAATGTCAATTTTGAAGAGACGTCATTATATGCCATGTATATGTTTCTAATGATTTGCTTATTGATGTTTTTTTTGCAGGTGCTGCAATAGATCCGAATGCCGCGATTCTGATTGAGCTTGCCCACTTAAGGGGCATCAGTGATTCTTTTCGTGGCGGCGATGAGATTCGCCGCTCGCTTGCATCCACCATGGATGCTATTGTTGATACTATTGCACAGTCAACTAGTATATTATATGATATCACATCATATAGAGAGAGGAAAAGAAGAGAACAAGAGGATGGATTGGATTATGTGGCAATAAAAAAGTTAAAAATAACAAAGCAGCAAATTTTTGCATTATTCAGGGATCCTCGGACTGGAGAAATCCCAAATGCAAACCGGCCACATATATCCATTGAGTGGTGCATATACCAACCATTTATCGATAACTGGATGGATAGATGGTATATGGTCTTTGATTCACCACCGCATAACAACAGGGAAATGCCCCTGTATTTCCTTCGAAAGTTGTATGCGGAGTTCGTGTTGCATAAACACGTGAACTATTTTTCTTACTTGGAGTTTCAGGGGATCGGTGGGGGGATGCACCAAAACCGACCCAATGCGAGGGTGCAAGACCCTAACCGCCCTATCCCTGCACCTCACGCGCCATTGCATGGGCCAGATGTCCCACCTGCAACTCGCGTAGTTGCTGAGACATGGGATCCTTTTTTAACACTTGCACGAGTGGTCCTTCGCCATAGCACTACTCTTCAGCAGATGGGTGGGGATGCAGGACCTAGTGCAGGACCATCCATTGGTCCACCACCACCTACTGGGCCACGAGGACCATCCCCCAGTGCACCACCTTCGACACATCCCTAGCAGAGTTCTGATCCTCACCAGTGCACATCGTGTGGTCGTCCCTGCTATGGTCTTTCCACAGATGTTGCGTTCAATGGTTTTTTGAGTGAGGTATGTAGATCTGGTTAATTTTAATAAATTCATCCTTTAGTTTCCTCTTTGTACACATATATATAGTTTGAGCTAATATATTAATTTCGTGAACTTGCAGTTGTTGCGTTTTGACGCCAGAGACCCCCCAGACTTTGGATTGGGGCATGGCATTGCAGCGACCGATCCCTTTGTTGGTGGAGGGATCCATGATGGTACAGGCCCACCTGGTTCTACTGAGGTAAACATTCTAAAATTTCAATTTTTCAATTATGCTTGTCAATAATTTGTTAATTTCCACATACTTTACATGTTAGTTCACTAATTCTATCTATGGTCTAATATTTACAATTATTAAACTTGCAGATCCCAAATCCGTCACTGGGTGGAGAGATCCATGAGACACATCATGGTACCCAGGTAAACATTTTAATATGGTAAACAATTACAGTTGTCATTTTTTAAATACATGTACATGTTTGTTGAATTATGCATACATCTAACTACATGAGTTCACTTGCTGATTGTAGGCACCGACCCAAACATCTGAGCCATTGCCTCCAGATGCATCTCCTCCCAGGCCTTCTGTGGACAAGGGTCGTGTGTACATGAGGCGGCCCACTCTAAAAAAGACTCGAGCTGCCCACGGCCATGGAGTTTCTGAGCCCATGGTAATGTATATCCTTCGATGATATTTGTTGCTTAACTTGAAATCCGGTGCATAAGTTGTTTTTGTTAATGTTTGATTTGCATGTTTACTGCATCAAGAGCCTGAGTTAACAGAAGAAAGTATAGTAGCGATGGTTGATGCAGCAGTTGATGCTGCTTCATCAATGGCAGCTAGTCACACCGAGGTATACCTAACTATTTCAATGTGATCTTGACATAGTTTATTATTGTTGTCTATTGTTTATTCATTCATGTCTAACTATTTCAACATTTGGTGATTGTAGGCCCCAGCAACAGGAGTAGTTCCTGCCCCCCCTGTTTCGACCACAGTTGAGGCACCAGCAGCAGGAGCAGTTCCTGCCCCCCTTGGTTCTACCATGGTTGAGACCATGCTAATGTATATCCTTCGATGATATTTGTTGCTTAACTTGAAATCCGGTGCATAAGTTGTTTTTGTTAATGTTTGATTTGCATGTTTACTGCATCAGGA
>LPNX011225015.1:13613-27013 GCA_001517045.1 Pseudotsuga menziesii
ACCGCAGGATCTTCTGCAATCACTCCCTCTGAAGCGGAGCATCATACTCCCTTTGTCTTCCATACTCTATGCACTGAAACATTCTGTACTGGAGTGACAAGTAGTATCCATCTAGGATCACTGGATACTAAGATCCTCTATTTTGAACTTCTTCAAAAGTTCATCTTGCACCCATCTGTGAGCTTGTCATCCTCTATCAACCTTGTAGCAAAGGTTAAGATATTCTTCAAGCTCATCATGTATATGTTATCCCATGATGTTTCCATCTACTGCATGATGGAACTATGAACTTTTCTTCAGGTCTCGATATTGTGCTCTGACATCATTCTTCTAGAACTGGAAGGTTCTGCATCAATGATGTCACTGTATTCATCATATTATTCTTTGTCTTGAAACTGTCGTCACTTGTTCTTCGGAACAAGTCCTCATTCTTCTTTGCTTGCAGGTGATTATGTATGCGGTCTTTCCTACAAGTCAAATGCAATTGTATGGTTAGAACATTTCATAAGGAATATTCATATTGGCAAATACTTATGCATAAATATATGATCATGCAACTGCTTTAGCCAATACAACATTCATCCATGTCTCACTGAAACTTTCTAGATGCCTTCCATCTCTACCAGGACAACATTGAGATTGTGCACTAATCCAATATGTCAGCAAAGAGGTTTCATTCTAGATAAGTAGCAATGGAGAATTTGTATAGCACCATGAGCTACTTACCCATCACATGCATATTATTAGTATGCTGTCATTAATGCAAACATCCTATCATGCATAATACAACAACTGAATATAAACAAATGCATAACAAAATAATATCATGAAATGACAATTGAATACTTATCTTTATTTGTTTCGAGGGTAGACTCCTTCTTGAGCTTTCAGCTTCATCGTCTTCTTCATTCATAGTCACATCGTTTCTTATCCAAATGCTGAGGTGGATAAGAAGTTCTTCAAGAGTTGAGTTCTTCATATTCCGCATCGCTTGAGGTGTCTTCTTTGGATGGAACGAGCTTGATCTTCAGTTGCTCCCATATTCTCTTCTCTTCTTATGATTCGAGCTTCTTCTTCTTTATGGAGCCTGCTGAAAGTAATCACTTCCTTCTGGAACACATTTCTTGAATGAATGAATTCCACGATCCTGGGAGGCCATTCAAGGTGGCCATCACCACTTCTGCATTCTTCATGGCTTCAAGTTGTTCTTGATTTGAGAAACTCTTATGACTGCATGGTCTCTGAACTCTGGATATTCTGATTTGTTCTTCCCTTCAAATAGATTTTCTTGCAATAGGTAGTGCTCTGTAATGCACATGTGCAAGCTTTCTATGTCAAACCTCATTTGGCTCTACTGTGTCATGGATCAAGGCTTGTTCTGGATGGCCCTTCAATTTGAACAAGCCTCCTTCTTGTTCTCCAATCACTACCGCATTATCGATAGTCTTTCCTTTTGGCCACATGATGAATTGACCATCAGAGTATATCCTGTATGAAGATTCCCCACTACCTTTTATTGGACATTGGTAGTCATCTCCTAGTTTCACCTTGTGAGGTGATTCATGTTCTGACAGTCTTACAAAGGATTCCTTGAATCCCGTCATATGTTTGGAAGCCCCACTATCTATGAGCTAATCATCACTTCCATGAGTAATGTTACCTGTGAGAGCTGATATCAGAACATATTCATCTTCGCTTGAAGAGTCTTCACTTTCATATCTGGATCTCTTTCTGGATGGTTCATCATCCTCTGTAGAATGGGCATGATGTCTTCTTTGGCATCGTCTCCCTCTGAAACTGGAACCTCCATACTCATGTAGGTGTCCAATCCATTTTCTTTAGAGAGATCATATACCTCCAGGCTTGGAAGTTGTCAACTTCCACAAGCTTTTAACTAAGCTGATGTGATATATCATATTGAAATGAGAACCTCAAATGGAAATAGCAAAGGATTAGATCTTACCGATTTGAGGTGTCCGCCCTTGTCCCGGAGTTTGTTGATCTAGGGTTTGTCGCAGAAAAATTAATTTTCAAAACTTGGAATCCTTCAGATCTGATTGGATGAACAGATAGATCTCTTCAAATGGAGCTGTCCAATGTACTCCTTTTTTGAAAACAGTGGAGGGAAGCTCCCGGAACAGGAAGCCCTAATTTATTGATTTCTTCTGCAGAAATTCCTGTTACTGTTTCTGTGATATATCTGAAATTACTAATCCTCTGTGTTTGCAATTTCTCATTGGGGTAACCTCGCATGTCCCTGATCCAACACCATAGTTTTCATCAGAATTGGTTTCACCATTTGGGATTTATGATCCTTTTCCCAAGGTGACCTGTTACAGGACTGTTCAGAACAGTGAAGTTGTATGGAATTCCACGTGTCACTGGTTCATTTTATGAGTTTGACCTTCAGACCACAGAAATTGAATTCCGTGCCCTTTCTAGAACATCTTCATGAATTCCATTTGGACCTCTGTAGCCCAAGATATTGCAGATCTCCCCAGGTGTCCTGTTTATGGATGATTTCTGGAAGAGGCTGGAACCCTAACTTGGAGAGATCATATCTCCCAGAATATAGTGAATCAGAGGCTTCCCTTTGGACATAGTTTTCATAGGGATTTTATCTTCGGCCCTTGAAATTTTCAGCTTCTGATACTTCGCCAATCTCGGAATATAGCGACTATACCAAAACTTAGCAGTTTTAGTATTTAGGGTTTCTCCTAGCTCAGGGTCAAACTAGGGTTTGACTTTCCCAGAGATTTACCCAACCAAATTTACTGATCCAGGTCTCTAAATTTCGGTTTTGATGAGGAGAACAATCCTATGCTGGTCTCACCCAAAAATTCCTCTTCTATAGAAAGCCCTAATTTCCACATCGAAACTGAAAATGCTTGAAATTGAATTCCACATCGACATAATGATGCACCATTTAATGGAGAGTCATCTTAGCATACTTTTGCTGAAAATCTGTGGAGGAAGATCCAAAAAATAGGAATCCCTAGTTCCTGCAGCTGCACAATGTCTTCTTCTCAGGTTAGCTCTGATACCATGTTAGCTTTTCAACATTTAAGCTAGCATTATGATAAGATCTTTTCACTGAGAGAATAACAAGCACAACAATCACATAAGCACATCACAAGAGACAAGAGACAAAAAGCTTTTAGGAGGGGAAACCATAAATGGAGAAAACCCCTCAACTTACTCTAAGATAGTATCACCACAAGATGTGATCCCAAAACTGTAAGATGACCTCCCAGCACAATAGCAGCCTTCTGTCTTCTGTCAAGCCAAAGATTTCCTTCTCCAAAAGTGCGCCACACTTGAGAGAGCAAGAGAGCTAAGTCACCAGTGATAAATAGAGAGACTCTCACTCTCTATTTATATTCTTCCGTTGACTTGAAGTGCACTCAACCTAATAATTACTACTCGAGCCTACACCTTAATTAGTGTATAATAACTCAAGTGCCCCTAAACTGCGGGGACTTACCTAATGACTTGATATGACTTGTTTACATTATAATCCTCCCGATCGGAACATCGGGGCATGACCACATGACTCAAATACATAATAGAAACATCCTGGAATAAACATCGGGTTACAATAATATAAAATACATAGAAGAATACATTCCGAAGTTACATATACATCAACATAGACCCTATTAAGTTACTAAGGAAAAAGTATTTAGTATGATGATGGTACTAAAGAGTAAGTTTTTTAGGACATTCAATATAACAATTTTAATCAACAAATAACATGATGAGATAATCACAAGAAAGCACGAAAATGACACCCAATCACATATAGATTGAAAGAAATAAATAGTTGACCAGTGCCTTGAAAATGGAGTCAAAAAACAATTAAGAGTGCTTGCAAGTGCTGGAATGAAAGTTGTGCAATTGTATCTTTGTTGATTTTAAATTAATGTAAGAAGATGAGTAATTTAACTTAGGCGAGGGGACTCTAGATATACGCAGGGGGTACTTGAAGTATGTCCAAAACTAAACCATCACAGCTACCCGCAAGGAATATGTGGGCTGAATGGAGTCTCTAAGGCTATTGTTCATAATGCACCCGAAGGTGTAACAGAGATTGGCGCCCCGAGGTCACTTTTTAGGATTTCCTACTTCCTTTCGGTATTTTTCCACCGTAATGGTTTGATCGAGGCGTTGGATTTTCGCTTGATGGTTTGTCAATTTGGGGAGAGCGAGTCCTAATTATTCTAGTCACTCAAGTGCTTTTGATGCAGCTTGCCTGATCGAATGAACCATAGCCAAGTACAGAGCATACATCCAAGGATGGGTGAGAGAGGACCATGGGTGCGCTCTTTGCAGGCAGAGAACTGGTGCATGGACCACCGCTGAAGTGGACATTGCAGAATGAAAGAGGAATCTGAGTTTTTTCAAGAATATGTTGAATAGAAACAATAAGAGGAGCTGAGTTGAATAAGCAGATTTAGAAGTAGATCAAAAAAATTGTAACAGAGTTGGTATGCATTGTTATATCTGTTTTCTACATATTGTACTAAACATGTTTAAATCTAAGGAAAAAGCTTGGTATGGTGGTGTTAAGTAAAACATGTTGTCTTCTTTGTACAAGTTGGAGCCTATATAATTGGCAGTGGGTTCTTCCACTCAGTAGAAACTGTATATATTTTTTTTAGTGGGTGCTAGGAAAACATGAGGGTTGGTCCTCGCTACAAGAAGGAATTTGTAAATAGAGGTTGCAGCCTCATCTGATTAGGTGCGCAAATAAAGATGAAAATTTGTCTATCTTTATCATGTGTTTGTGATTGATGATGATAATTCCTTATATTATACTTGTTGCATTATTGAAAATTGTTTATTCTTAGGAATAGCTGATTCAGCCACCCCCCCCCCCACCTCTTAGTTATTTGAATAATTTAAACAACCTTGTATGTCACAATGTGGTAATTAATTGTTTAAATTATGTGGGTGGGGAAAATTAGAGAATAATTGCAATCTTTATAGGGTACATCAATACTACATCTCGACACACCACATAATTGAGAAAAATACCAAAAGGAGCACATAAAATACACTTTTCAAATTGAGAGAAATATATCATTATTTACACCATTCCAACATCATTCTAAGATGCACCCATGGTACTCTCTCACCCGTCCTTGGATGAACCGCAGCCAAGTACAGAGCATCGGTTGCAAAAATGGACTCCATCCGCCTAGTTTTGGCAATTTCAGCATCTAAGCATTGGGAAGTGCATCATATGGATGTTAAGTTAGCCTTTCTACATGGAGATATTCATGAGGAGATAATACATGAAGCAGAATAAGGGATACATCTCTGATCCATCTTTGGTTTGCAAGCTAAAGAAGTCACTATATAGGTTAAAACAAGCCCCAAGAGAGTGGTATTCCAAGATGGATGCCTTCCTTTTTTCGCAAAACTTCCAAAGGTGTAGATCAAATCCAAATGTGTATATACAACATTATAATGGTAAGTTTATTATTATTGTTTTATATTTTTATGGATTACTAATCACAGGTAGCACATTTTCTTCTATTTCAATCATCAAAACTGCTCTCCACAATGCATTTCAAATGAGCGAATTGGGGCTCTTAAAACAATTTTTGGGGCTCGAAATTGAGCAAAATTATGATGGGATAATGGTCACTTAGTAAAAATACATATCAGACCTGTTATTCAATTTTAACATGGCTGAATTTAGGCCTGCACCATTCCCTTTACTTTCAAGGATCAACCTTGAAGAAGGAAAAAGCACACCTCCCATGGACTGCACTATTTATCAACAGCTGAATGGTAGCTTCTTGTACTTGACACATTCTCAGCCTGATATTTGTTATGCCATGAATTTTTTATCAATATACATGCAGCAGCCCCATGATATTCATTGTAACACAGCCAAAATGATCCTCCAGTACATTCAGGGAACCAGGACCTACGACATTCACTATGTTGCAGACTCCGAGCTAGAGCTGGTTGGATACACAGATTCTGATTGGGTAGGTGATTCTATTGATCGAAATTATACTTTCAGATATTTATTCATGTTTGGTGGTGGCCCCATTTGCTGGTCTAGAAAAAAGCAGGCCGCCATAGCATTATCTTCAACAGAGGCCGAGTATCGAGGAGCGGTGAATGCTTGCATCCAAGCAGTTTGGTTGCAAGGAATTATTTCAGAGTTTGATCTTGGTAGTACTTTGTCCACTGTCCTCTTTTGTGACAATCAAAGTTCTATTAAGATATCCATAGATCTAGTTACTAGGTAGAGGACCAAGCATGTAGAGATACACATGCACTACATCAGGGAGCTAGTGCATGACAGGACCATCATTCTGCAATACTACTCGACTAATGAGCAGATTGTAGACATCTTCACCAAGATATTTTCAGAAAATAAGTTCACTTACCTCTGTTCACTGTTGTGGGTGAGTTCATCAAGGTGATCCAACCACTTTCAGTGTTCAGCTTGAGGGGGGTTTTTCCCACTGGGTTTTCCCTCTTTTCCTCACTTAGTTTGTTTTTGAGCATTGTTTAAGTTTCAGTATTGTACAGGGTGACCTATGGCCTTAGTTTTTGGGGCCCTAGAATTTTTATGCTTTTTATGTTTTCTACTCCTCTTGAGTATAGCTTAAGGGGGGGGGTTGGAGACATTTACCACCATACACACTCATTTTGGTCAATTTGGACTAGTTAAACCACTATCCTTAGTTTTATTGACTTAATTGACATCATAGGAGCACTAGATGACATCAACATTAGCACACCCACGCCTACCTTCAGTCAAGGAGGCTAACTTAGCCTTCTCCTACATTCAGGGAGGCTAACTGGAGCACTCTGGGGGTTATCTAAGTGTCATTAATGCCCCATATTACTAATTGATGGTTACAATCAGTTAAATAGAGTAGTGAAGGCACCTTCCTTTCTTAAATTGATTATTTAATGATTATTTAATGAACTGGACTCAATAGGGGCACCTCCAACCACTTCTGATGGTTAGTTACACTTTAGTTAACCTCATTGGGGTTCATTGGAGTCATTGATGCGCTACCACTTGTTGGTTGGCTTGCAGTCATTTGTTGCATTTCAACTTTAGTTATAGCTCAGTTGAGTCAATTAGGGTTTTGATCAGTGGTTAACTTGAGTGTTGACTATGGCTTACATTTAGTTAAGCTAGACTCACTCATTCAATTCGAATGACCTCCTTGGGAATTCGAATTGCTTTGTTATTCATGCTTCCAGCATGATCATTGTATTGTTTTACTCATTCTTTATTGATTATATAGAGTAGCTACTCATTTTGTAGCACTATTATACCATTTTCATGCCTTATTGTCTGAAATCTCTTAATAGACTGTGTTTTAGTCCCTAGATTACTGTGACATATTAATATGGATTATATGGAGTAGTTAACTCCCTCTTAATCCCTGAATCCTTACATAATTCTTTGAATTCATTTGATGTGAATTCTCCACCATTATCTGATCGAAAGGTTTTGATATTCTTTTCTGTATGGTTCTCAATCAAGGCTTTGAATTCCTTGAACTTGCTGAATACTTCATCTTTGTTCTTCAAGAAGTATATCCATGTCTTCCTAGAAAATCATCAATAAAAGAAACATAGTATACATACCCGCTTAATGAACTAGATGACATTGGACTACATACATCGGAGTGGATGATTTCCAAGATTCCTTTTGCCTTTCTCTCATTACTTGTAAATGCCTTCCTTGTGTTCTTTCCTTTCGCACATCCTTTGCAGACACCATCATGTTTTTCCTGAATTTCTGGAAGACCTTCAACAACTTTGTTTGCATGTGGTAGTGCTCTGTAATGCACATGTGCAATACTTCTATGCCAAAGTTCATATGGTTCTACTGAGTCATGAACCGAAGCTTGTTTTGGTTGGCCCTTCAATTTGTATAGATCTCCCTCTTGTTCCCCAATCACTACTACATCATCAATAGTCTTTCCTTTTGGCCACATGAGGACTTGGCCATCTATAAATGTAATCCTTATGCCTTTCACATCCAATGAAGAGATGGAGAGGACGTTCTTCTTAAGTCCTGGTACAAATAGGACATCCTTCATTTTCATAGACTTTCTAGAGTCTAATTTGTAGGAGGATTCTCCACTACCTTTTATTGGATACCGGTAGTCATCCCCAAGTTTCACCTTGTGGGGTGATTCATGTTCTGGTAGTTTCAAAAATTATTCTTTGAATCTCATCATGTTTTTGGAAGCCCCAATGTCTATACGCCAATCATTGCTTCCATGTGTGATGTTTCCCGTGAGAGTGGAAATCAAAACATATTCTTCGTCACTTGAAGAATCATCACTTTATTGCTTAATTCTCTTTGTGGAAGGTTCGTCATCTTTTGCAGCATGAGCATGAGGTATTCTCTTATTCCCTTTCTTCTTGAGAGAGCCATTTTTGTTCTTAGGACAATCTCTAGCATAGTGTCCTCTTTCATCACATGTAAAGAATCTGAATTTAGGTAGATTCTTGTTAGATCTTCTAGAATAAAAGTTCTTACCTTGGTGATGATTTGTTTTTCTCTTCTTGGATTGTACTGTGAGAGATTGATCTTCATTTCCCATCTTTTTTTCTTGAGCTGCGATTCGAGATTCTTCTTGTGAGCATTCTTCGCATAGTCTGCTAAACTTGACTAGCTTCTTTCTGGAATAGATCCCTTGAATGAAAGAGTCCCATGTCCTAGGGAGACCATTCAAGGTGGTCATCACAATTTATTCATTCTCTAATTCTTCCACTACAGAAAAAACCTATGATTAGCATCTCTTTTACCTTCCATTTTAGCATCCACTATCACTTTTAGTGTATTTTTCATCTTTTTTTGGACAAAGTGGATGCTTTTCCACGGGATGGCACTTTTAATGGAGTTATTTGCGTCCATTTTTAAATGTTGGCTCTATTTTGGACACTAATTAGCATCCCAAATATTATCCCAATTATCATCCCAATTAGCGTCCCAAATAACGTCCCATTTAGCGTCCAAAAAAAATCCCATATAACGCCAAGAATAACCTCCAAAAAAATGTATTGAATAGCATAGCACCATATATTAATCGAGGGTTAGCGATAGGAATTGTGCCATTAATTTTGGTAGGAAAAAAATCCAACATAGTGCCGAGTATAGAGCCAGGAATTGTGATTAGAAAACATCTAGCATAGTGCCAAGTATAGATCCAGGTATAACACCTGGAATAATGCTAGAAATTTCAAAAGGAATCGTGCTAGGAATTGCTCTAGGTTTAGAGATAGGAATTGTGTTCGAAAAATGTATGATGTAACGTCGAATATATCAATTTCAATGTCAATGATCATGATTCATGTGATAGTACTTTTGAATATTGATTTATCATAGTGGCACACAAATGATTGTAATCATGGCACATAAAGGCACCCTGCATGTTGACTATAACAAACATCATCTTTTCTCCATGCATCTGCTCCCTAACTTTTGTGTAAGTGCCAATATTACCTAGCCTTAATCACCATGTTTCTCTAATTTTATCACATTAGCATGCACATGTTAAAACTAAACTATTTTGACTAATCGAGCTCCCATATTTGAAGGGGATTTGCACGTGACTTGCTGACATACAACCACCAACTATAAGGTGCCCCGTTTGCATGTGTATGATTCAACCTAAGGAAAAATATGCTATTAGAAATACACCTTGAAGTGCCAGAGATCCACTAGAGAAACCAGGCCCTACATATTAATTATTAGACATCTACTACAGGAATTACACCCTGTATTTGATTGAGTTACCCTGCTGAGTGCACTATAAAATATTGTGTAACCAAACCAATCTTTGAGGAAGACTTGCGGCAGAGATATTTACTATTGTATTTCTATGTGATTTAAATGAGAAAAAGTAATCTCAAGGTGTCTTCAAATTCCTTATTAAACTCTTTCTGATAATTGGTTGGACATTTAATTTCTATGGATCTACTAGACAGCCATTCCTTTAGAACTATGTTGTTGGGAGTGGGGAGCGGGAGGGGAGCAAAAAGTAAAATTTTCAAAAGCTCCCATTTTGGGAGCGTTTCTTGTATAGTATATATTTTAATATATTTTGATGGATTTATATCTAAAGAACATGTAGGATGTTGAATTAGCCATAGAATGCATGGATTAAACTATGTAACATCAATCATCTAGTAGTTACAACTTATAACATTATCATCAATTGATCAACCATAAAAACCTTTGTAGGAGTTTGGAAAAGAAGGGAGGTACCATAACATTGTCATCAAACGATCAACCTAGTATAAGAGCTTTTAGTATAGGAAAGGAAGGGATCTCCTCGGGAGAGTGCTCCCAAAACTGGGAGCTCGCTTCCGAATGAAGTGAGCTTTAGGAGCGGCAGCAAGGGGGTGGGGGGTGATCCCATGCAACATATCTCTAGAAGACCCTTTTGATCAAAAGAAACCATCTCCAGGACAGTAGGAATCACTTGAAATTCCTTAACATCATTGTTTCATTGAAAATTTAGATGTCTTTGTGTTGCAACATCCTATGGCCACTATGATGGTAACCTTATATTCTATAGCGTCAGAAGCTTCAGTGACGAGGCCATCTGTTGAAGTGTTTTATTCCTTTTCTTTTAAGTCATGATCAAGTGAAGTGTCCTCCAAAGAGGATGAATTTGCATAATTCAAAATACTAGGATCTAAATGTACTCCCTGAATTATAATAGATTTTTCATCCTTCATATTGACTTTTCAAAGCTCTAGCCAAACCATATTGATATTTTGACACACTACCAAATTCTGTGAGAAGATCTTCTACAAAGTTGTATCTCTATCCCAAACAAGGTTTGAATCCAAAAAGTGGACCCCATGGATCTGAAGTACATGTCTATTGCTTTAGGAACCACAATATCATCAAATCATTCCCAACATTGCTTCGTTGACGTCTCCACCAAGCATTCCAAAAATCATCTTGAATCTTCCTTGATTTGATAAACAAACCAACAACATGAGCTGTCAGTTAAGATGATGTTACCAATTACGTCCTTCCTATCATCATTCTTTGTATGCCAGTGGCTCATGTAACGAATATGAACCAGTAAAATCTATACATCAATTATTGTATGTCATGTTAGGCTTGCATAACAATGGTAACATTATATTTGATGTAATGTCTCTTCATGTTTTGTTCTGATCTTTCTAATCCTATATGTATTTCTTCTCTATGTTGTTTCAACAACCTTCAACCTCACACTTTGACCTGTTAATATTCATCTCTGACTTGGACCTGTGTTCTAATTAACACTTTTCTATAATATCAATATCGCTCTGATGCTAAACTATGAGAGGAGGGAGAGGAACATTAATACAAATTCAACTTAAAAATCAAACACGTACATAGAACAAAAGAATAGAACATATAAACATGCTTCAACATGGATGGATTTAGTACTTTATTTCAATAGCAACAAGAAATTGCATATTACAAAAAGAGTCTTCTTCCAAAATTTTCAATTTTAATTAACTTAATGATGGTGCCTCAACGTGGATCAATATCATTATCACATTATAACAGTTTTCATTAATCAATATAATTTTAATGTTCCTATTGCAACATATTATCCCATTACCATGGGAATATCACAATATAGTTTAATGCTATAACTAATTTAATTTTCATAAACAAATTAAAAAGCATTGATACATCAAATATCTTACTACACATATCCAAGGATGAACAAAAGTGATCTAAAGGTATCTTACAAGCCACCAACCTCGGCTTCTTCTCTGTAGTCCTATGGCTCTCCTATGTATACACCTCTTCTACGTGGGCTTTCATATGTCTTCTATGCAACTCATATTCCTTGGCCTACCTAGCCAGAGAGAGACAAAATAGATAGTTATGCATATCAACTTAGCTGCATTGATTTCAACAATATAGTTTAACTTTTTTATGTTCAAGTCTTACACAGTTGGAAGAGACTATTGCATTCCATTGCAAAGACTCAATCCTGAAATCACTTGTAACAATTTCAAGTTGAAATTTTTTCATAATGGTAAAGAAATGGAGTTTAATATTTAAAAACAATATGGACATCTTCTGCATTGAGATCTCAAAAAACAAAATGTACACTCCACGTCTTATTTTCTAACATATCTCTGTGATATAAGCTATTTCAAAAAATTGTTGGTAGGAATTTTGTACAAATTACTATTCAATAAAGCTTATACACTTCTCAATTTCTAATTTTATAGGTCGAGTTATTTTATCATGACCTAAGTTATGAGTAACCTTTAAAAACTCTCTGATAATAATACCAACATATATCCATCTATAATGGGTAGAGAGGGAGCAAATCACTCAAGGTGCAAACATATTCTCAAATTTTGCACTCTAAAAAGGTTTGCACTTAAATATATTTAATCCTCTAGTCACATGGTGCATGATAGATCATAATTTTAGATGAATCTATTATGGTGTATTGTGTCCAATGTTGATAGCCAATAATATATTACCTACAAACTTAAATATGAAACTATTGTGAATGAAAGAACAATAGGAAATAATGTGATGAGAGTAAAGTGAATGCAATGCACTGAATGTAGCTTACAACATTCAAAAGTCTCCATTCAAAAAGTGTGTCCATGCTGACTTTGGTAAACATGGAAAAAACAATTATGAAAAATCAATTAAAATAAGAATGGAAGGTAAATATATTTCATAAAATCCCACCATCTACAAAGTTTTCAATGTGGAAATTGAACCCAGTAATAGATTAATTTTACTCACAACAATTATCAATTGAACATGCAAAATCACTCACAAAAGAGACTGAATAATGAGCTGAACACTAAACTGTATTGAATAAGTGTACAATAGCTAACCCTGTAACATAATAGGTTGCTGAATAAATAAAATACATCAGGGATTCGAATGCATGAGGAGCAATTCGAATCTACAATAAAGCAGGCTTACTAAAATTAAGCAAATCCCCCATAGGCGTAAAAAGCTGATCCCAAATATGTCATGGAGCTCACGAATTAGAAAAATGGCTTAGGCAAGCTAAAGAGTGATGGAATGAAAACTCATACATGCTTTTCCAAGGAGAAAAGAGTGGAGGATGAAGAGGACAAAAAACTAGTTCACCTCACCTAGTCAAACTTTCCCTATTGCCTTAAAACATTGAAAAAGTAGGCAATAAAGCAAAAAAAGCAGAAGGGTGCATAGAAGACCAGGAATAAAGTAGATTTATTCCTTGAGGTTTCTCAAGCACTACATGGGTCAAATTAGGCAAGTTATACCACTATGGATAGGTAATTGACAACTTGCATAAGGTGGGACACATGAACTAGGCAAATAAGACAAAAATAATTAAATTAATGTCTAAGGTAGTAAACTA
>LPNX011225015.1:34310-49671 GCA_001517045.1 Pseudotsuga menziesii
TAATTACAACTATTGGGCTGAAGAGAACTGACTGATAGTTCTGAGTTAATACTGAGTCTGAGGACTGGTATCTGACTTTGCTGCAGCTAGTTCCAGCCAGGGATACTAGAACGAGCTAGGGGGTCCTGAGAAGTCGCTGTCTGAGTGCTCTCCAGGAGTTGGTAGGGAGGAACGGCCTCCCATTGCTGTTGTTGTCCACAGCTTTAACAGGTTCTGTCATTTATTTCTTTATGTTTACTGGGTATGAATGGATGCATGATATGTTTATTTTATATGTTTGAAGAGTTATTTAAATTTAGAAAAAGTTAGTATCTTAGAATGTCAGTAGTTAAATCTGTTAATAGTTACTGTGTTTTTCCACATCTGGTATCACCAGACCGTAATCCAGCACAGTATCTCGGTATTGTGAAGTAGAATCCTTTTGAACCGAGTTACCTATTTAAACACTTTCATTAACTACAAGTATTTCACAATTTTCCTAAGTTGTTTTACTTACAGTCTTTAAAATTACTTCATGATACTGTATCCTTATTTACAGTAAATGTTAGCTGAAAGAAATAAATAGATAGACTAAGTAATGCTGCTGTTTAAAGCTTATAACTGTTATCTGCTAGTTTGCAAGAATTTAACCTTCTAGTGTAGGAAAAGATAATACTAACAGTAGGATGTATTTTACCTATTGGTTTGATTTTACAGTTAAAACCTAGCAGTGTTAGTCTGCATGTAGGCTAAGAATGCAGACAGATAATTACTCAATTTATTCTTGTATTTATAGCTATAGCTTAAACAGAATTCAAAAACTGTTATTCTATTTTCTTATGTATTAAATGAATGTTATTACATAAACATCGAAATTTTATATATGTATATATATAAATTAAGAACTTAGATATTATATGAGCATCATATAGATATACACAGTCTTTATAATTAATAGATAAATTAAAACAGACTTGAATGACCATAATAACCTTAGAAATAATTGTATTCACAAATGCAGAAATCTTGTTATTATATTAATAACAATATACTTATTTTTCTAATGAGAATAAAGTATTACTAATGTAATACTACATTAATGTTATATTAATATCCTTGCAACTTAGAATGATTATATACTATCTATAGATAAACAAGATCTATAAACAAATAAATAGTTTATACTCTATATATTATAAAATAATCAATTAAAACTCGAAGATAATAGTAAAATGTATTAATAGTATAATAATCTTATCTAATTTTATATATATGCACCTGCATTATAGTCTCTGATAATTATAGAAGTCAGGATAATAAGCTAGCACAAAAAACCTTAACATCAAATGTGTTTAGCAATAAGCCGAAAGGTTCTTTAACCACATATTTTTGTTATAATGAGTTAAAATTACGGTAATAGAACATGATCAAGAATAAACTTAAAGAAAAATAGTATTCATAGTTAGGATAATTGTTTAAGGGTATAACCCTATAGTTAATTTAAGAAGTTTTTATATAACAACTAAATCGAAGAACATAATCCTACAGAAATTTAGAAAGAAGTCTATCATTAGAATAATAACTCAGATTTTCCGCCAAGCTGTTATTTTAATAAGTAAAGGACTAGAGCATTACTCAACAGCGAGTTTAATCAAAAGGGTATTAATCTATATTTTACTCATAGAAACTGACAGAGTTTCTATTCTCTTTATTTCATAAACTGAACTTAATCTCAACTACAGAATTTAGGGTTAAACCCTGTAAATTTTTACTTTATTTACAAGTAAATCAATTAATGGTAATTCAACAGTAATTTTTACTCACAGTCATTTTCTTAAGGTTAAAAATTTAAACGTTCGTACTACTATAATATAAACAAGTAAGGAATGCAGGAGAAAATTCCAGAATTAATTATAGGTTTAATAACCAAGGGTAAATACCCAAAACTTTACAAAATACACAGTGGTATTTAACTGTCAATAAAAGCCGGTATCGAAGTTATACCCACAGCAGAAATATACAAAGGCTTATAGCCTGTTTCATCCTTTTAAGACAGTAAAATAAAAATGAAGGACTTACAGCCAGTTCGGCTTTTTAAAATTTCATATCATTTACAAACAAGATTAATATCACACTCAACGATCGAAGCCGAAGAGCACTACGGGAGAACTAGGGTATAAACCCTGTTACTCAACATTAACAACAAACCACTTAAAAACCTGGAAGGTCAAACAGGGTCGTAATGACCAAACTATTGCATCCCTTTAAAAGACTCACACAAGGTGAACAAGCCGTGGAGAGACCAGGGCTTACCATGGTCATAGTGCTGTACCCTCATTCTTTTGTTGCAGAGAATGATAGCAAGCCTTTCTACAATAACCAGTGAAAAACCATTTGTTAGCTTCGGCTTAACGTGAAAGAAAAACAGTAACAGTATTAAAAACTTCAATTAATGTTGAGAACGAAATTATTTTAACTACCTGTGCAGAGGGCCATCTTCCTTAATGATGTCGTAACCGGCTTAGGCCAAAAACCTGAAACTCAATGGCAAAGGAGCAGCATTCAACACTCTCGACCGCAAGCAGTACAAAAATCCCAACTCAGCAATGACAGGACAAAACCCTAACTGCATTAACTCTTCTATGTAAAATATCTTATGTTTGCAAGTAGCGTAAGCCACGCTACCTGGAAGGAGGATTCACAGTCAAAGAAACAAGGAGAGGTAGGGTTACAACAGCTCAGAGTTCGATATAGCAATGGAAGTATCGTGGTGGAAGCAATAAGTCTTTTCACCCTCAAATCTCTTAACCAAGTGCAAAGAAGGAGTCAAATAAGAGCTGGAACAGCAAGTGGAATCAGCAGGAGCTCGATAGCAAGCCAAACGACGGCCGGATGGACAGGAAGGTTTGCAGAGGGGCTAAAGGCCGAAGACAAAGGGGAATGACATTTAGGGTTTAGTCAACAGTTAAATAGTACCAGTGCAGGGCTGTTATGTGACCACGTATGTGCTTAAATGTTTTCCATGCAGTGGGTGTAGTTCTATAGTTCCATGAGTTTATCCCGCGACCAAACTCAACACTAATCATCACATGAAGATTCTATAAAGTGCTTTACACTATAGAACCATTACCTACATTATAATTGCAATGATATAACATTAGTTTATGTCTTATACCTTGCGTTATGAATCTTGTTCTTATTATAATCTCATATATATAAGAATTGGAGAGTCGTTAAATGGTGAGAAGTTATAAGCTTTAGGGTATAGTTGGCGTATATGTTTTCAACCCCAACTATAATACCTTTCACACCAATCTTCAAACGAATCTGAACCTTATAACACTTCTTTTAAGAATATATTTAGTGATAAATTACTATATGATACTCATCACTTGGATTAGGGATAGCTCTATTCCTTATTTTACTATTAGTTATAAGTTAACAAATCTTATTAAAAATCTTAGAACAGTCATGATAATAATTGAACTTTATCTTATTCTAAGCTCAAAAGAATTTATAAGAAATTCTATAAGTAAATTTGTGATAAGCATGTAGGATTCATTAACCCTCTTGTTGATAATACCGCCTTCGAATACTTTCAAAGGGGCTGACTATGATAAGTTTAGGAATGATCCTAACAGTAAATTGGATTTATTCAAGTGTCGCTTTTAGAAATAGAATAGCTTTCTAGAACAGTGTAATCTCTTAATTTATCAAGGGGAGTTTTATGTTAAAACTATAAACTTGTACATGCTTAAAATCAAATGAGTATAATTTGATACTTATAACATCTTGTCTTGTGCATCTAAGTCATCAATCTGATTGTGATGAAATCTTAACTGAGTATGCGACAGCAACCATGAAAATAAATGCTTATAGGTACTTAACTTAGAATCTTATTACACATGAAATGGAAATCTTTTCCAAAGAGAATTTACTAGCATAATGTCTAAATCTGGAACTTTTGAATTTATACTTCTTTTTGATGATCAGAATGATGTTAGTTTTTCTGTGAATTATTCATCGGATCAAAGATAAGTTTAGTATATGATAAATCGATGGTAAGGAAAATAAACTTGGTATATCATCATAAATATATCTAAAACAGTGTACAGTTGGAATCCTTGTACCTCAACAAACTTTGTTCTATGTTTAGCCAATCTTCTTACTTGTCATCTGTAAGAACAAGAGAACTTATGCATTAGCTCAAACGCTAAGTAAGCCCCATCTTTTCACAACAACCCACCTTGTGTCGCAAACAGAAAATCAATCAGTAACTGAAAAGAACTGCTCCTAAAATTAAAATAAATAAAAAAGATCATTCAGTTACATTACTAGTAGCGTAAACAAATCAAACAGTTAATGACTGCATTTAATGTGAATATATGCTTTTTAAAAGTTTTAAATTTTTCGAAATTTTTGGGGTTTTGACATGTGGTATTAGAGCATGGTTCAAACACTATGCCTTGATGTGGCCCAATTACTTTCCGCAGAACAGTAAAAAATAATATACTAACCTGTATTTTGTTTTATGTGAAAGGCAGAAAATTATTTTTTTCTGAATCTAACAGGCATGTATGGAGAACTTAGGAGAATATGCGGAGGAGGAATATCCAAACACTAAGACCAGATAGATGTCCAGAGAACCTATGATAGAGGAGGTAACTGCTCACTCCTCAGAGTTGATGCAGACCATAAAAGGTTTAAAGACTGAAATAGAATCAGTCAAGAAGGATAATGAAAGAATCCTGAAGACTCAAGAGCAGTTAAATCAAATTCTGATACAGAAATTTCAGATTGAAGGGAAAAATAGAAGGTCTGAATCTGAAGAATCCAGCCATCAGAAAGGGTCCAAAAAGATGAAACTATCTAAATCTGATAGCAGTTCATCATCTGAAGGAAGTAAGGAACAACAGAGTTATTACACTACTAGTGATAGTAATGAGGCCGAGATGTATAAAAGGAAGAAAAATTACAGGCCTTATGAAGAGATTTCTGGGGAGTTCAAGAAAATAAAACCCCCAACTTTCAATGGAGAAACTGAAAAAGGAGAAGAGGCAGAATCCTGGCTATCCGGGATGAGAAAATACTTTCAGATCTATAATTATTCAAATCAGCTGAAGGCGAGAATGGGCATATATAACCTTTCTGGAAAGGCAGATATATGGTGGCAAGATTTGAAGAGGGTCAAGGGGATCAAAGAGAAGGAGGTCAATTGGAGTACCTTTAAGAGGTACTTCGAGAAGAAGTTTCTGTCTGAACAATACTATGAAGAAAGAGCCAAGCAGATTTGAAAAGAACTCCTAAAGAGTTCCAGGTGGGTGAGCATGTGTTCATAAAGGTAATACAAAAGAAGAGCTCCCTAAGATTGGGGAGTTGTGCAAAATTAGCACCACGTTACTGTGGTCCATTTGAGATTTTATCTAGAATTGGTCAATTTGCATATTAGCTAGTGTTACCTACTAATTTAAAAGTGCACAATGTTTTCCATATTTCTGTTCTGAAAAAGTATGTTCATGATGCTACTCATGTGATTGATTGGAACGTTGTACAGGTAGAACCAGAAGGGGAAGTTCTGGTGGAACCGGATTGTATCCTCGGGAGGAGGGAAATTACTCTGTGGAACCGCACAATTGGACAGCTGAAGGTGCAATGGAAGCACCTTAGTCCTGAAGAAGCTACCTGGGAACTGGAAAGTAAGATGCGCGAAGCATACTGGAATCTGTTCCAGGAGGTTACTGAGGATGAGGAATAAGTAACATCGAGGACGATGTTACATTTTAAGGGGGTGTGTATGTCACATACCCCAATTTTGTAAAATTAAGTAAATTGTTTTATTATATTTCTGATACATTATGTTAAACTTAATCCTAAGTAGGGATTGATGACTCATCAGAGTCAACAGTAATGGAGTGTAATTCAGAATATTTTATTATTAATAAATAAATTATGGAGACAACAGCATGGGAGAGCTGTTAAAAGAGGTTACTGGTCAAACTGGTGGGATGGAACTAGGTGGAAAGGAAAAAGACAAGTGGCAGCATCCTCAAACACTTCCTAAGTTGCAGGTGGCAACTTCCCTATATTTGGGGTCATGATTCCCCAAGAAAGTGGAATCAGAGCAGGTGGCTCATTAAATGACAGTTAACCCAACAAAGACCTAGGCAATCTTTTAAAAGAACTCAATGAAGAGAGCGGAGGTTGCTCAGTTATTTTCCAGAGAGAATTCATTCAGGTGAATGTTATTCAGGAAATCCATTGAGGAAGAGGGAAATACAGTAAGGAAGTTGTTTTAGGAGGATTGCTGCAGTAACTTGATTTTAATTACAGCTATTGGGCTGAAGAGAACTGACTGATAGTTCTAAGTTAATACTGAGTCTGAGGACTCGTATCTGACTTTTCTACACCTAGTTCCAGCCAGGGAGACTAGAACGAGCTCGAGGGTCTTGAGAAGTCACTGTCTGAGCGCTCTCCAGGAGTTGGTAGGGAGGAACGGCCTCCCATTGCTATTGTTGTCCACAACTTTAACAGGTTCTGTCATTTATTTCTTTATGTTTACTGGGTATGAATGGATGCATGATATGTTTATTTTATATGTTTTAAGAGTTAGTTAAATTCAGTAAAGTTAGTATCTTAGAATGTCAGTAGTTAAATCTGTTAATAGTTACTGTGTTTTTCCACATCTGGTATCACCAAACCGTACTCCAGCACAGTATCTTGGTATTGTGAAGTAGAATCCTTCTGAACCGAGTTACCTATTTAAATACTTTCATTAACTACAAGTATTTCACAATTTTCCTAAGTTGTTTTACTTACAGTCTTTAAAATTACTTCCTGATACTGTATCCTTATTTACAGTAAATGTTAGTTGAAAGAAAGAAATAGATAGACTAAGTAATGCTTCTATTTAAAGCTTATAACTGTTATCTGCTAGTTTGCAAGAATTTAGCCTTCTAGTGTAGGAAAAGATAATACTAACAGTAGGATGTATTTTACCTATTGGTTTGATTTTACAGTTAAAACCTAGTAGTGTTAGTCTGCATGTAGGCTAAGAATGCAGACAGATAATTACTGAATTTATTCTTGTATTTACAGCTATAGCTTAAACAGAATTCAAAAACTGTTATTCTATTTTCTTATGTAGTAAATGAATGTTATTACATAAACATCGAAATTTTATATATGTATATATATAAATTAAGAACTTAGATATTATATGAGCATCATATAGATATACACAGTATTTATAATTAATAGATAAATTAAAACAGACTTGAATGACCATAATAACCTTAGAAATAATTGTATTCACAAATGCAGAAATCTTGTTATTATATTAATAACAATATACTTATATGCTAATGACAATAAAGTATTACTAATGTAATACTGCATTAATGTTATATTAATATCCTTGCAACTTAGAATGATTATATACTATCTATAGATAAACAAGATCTATAAACAAATAAATAGTTTATACTCTGTATCTTATAAAATAATTAATTAAAACTCGAAGATAATAGTAAAATGTATTAATAGTATACTAAGCTTATCTAATTTAATATATATATATATGCACCTGCATTATAGTCTCTGATAATTATAGAAGTCAGGATAATAAGCTAGCACAGAAAACCTTAACATCAAATGTGTTTAGCAATAAGCCGAAAGGTTCTTTAACCACAGATTTTGCTTATAATGAGTTAAAATTACGGTAATAGAACATGATCAAGAATAAAGAAAAGAAAAATAGTATTCATAGTTAGGATAATTGTTTAAGGGTATAACCCTATAGTTAATTTAAGAAGTTTTTATATAACAACTAAATCGAAGAACATAATCCTACAGAAATTTATAAAGAAGTCTATCATTAGAATAATAACTCAGATTTTCCGCCAAGCTGTTATTTTAACAAGTAAAGGACCAGAGCATTACTCAACATCGAGTTTAATCAAAAGGGTATTAATTTATATTTTACTCATAGAAACTGACAGAGTTTCTATTCTCTTTATTTCATAAACTGAACTTAATCTCAACTGCAGAATTTAGGGTTAAACCCTGTAAATTTTTAGTTTATTTACAAGTAAATCAATTAATGGTAATTCAACAGTAATTTTTACTCATAGTCATTTTCTTAAGGTTAAAAATTTAAACGTTCGTACTACTATAATATAAACAAGTAAGGAATGCAGGAGAAAATTCCAGAATTAATTATAGGTTTAATAACCGAGGGTAAATACCCAAAACTTTACAAAATACACAATGGTATTTAACTGTCAATAAAAGCCGGTATCGAAGTTATACCCACAGCAGAAATATACAAAGGCTTATAGCCTGTTTCATCCTTTTAAAGACAGTAAAATAAAAACGAAGGACTTACAACCAGTTCGGCTTTTTAAAATATCATATCATTTACAAACAAGATTAATATCACACTCAACGGTCGAAGCCGAAGAGCACTACGGGAGAACTAGGGTATAAAACCTGTTACTCAACATAAAACTAAACTTGGTAAATCATGTACAAGTTTAGTATATGATAAATCGATGGTAAGGAAAATAAACTTGGTATATCATCATAAATATATCTAAAATAGTGTACAGTTGGAATCCTTGTACCTCAACAAACTTTGTTCTATGTTTAGCCAATCTTCTTACCTGTCATCTGTAAGAACATGGGAACTTATGCATTAGCTCAAACGCTAAGTAAGCCCTGTCTTTTCACAACAACCCACCTTGTGTCGCAAACAGAAAATCAATCAGTAACTGAAAAGAACTGCTCCTAAAAATAAAATAAATAAAAAAGATCATTCAGTTACATTACTAGTAGGGTAAACAAATCAAACAGTTAATGACTGCATTTAATGTGAATATATGCTATTTAAAAGTTTTAAATTTTTTGAAATTTTTGGGGTTTTGACAAATAGATAGTGGCATCATATTTTGAAGCGGTTAATATAGCAGATGCATAAGCACAAGTAGTGAAATAGTGAATGTTTATTTTTATTAAAAAGAAGTGGTTCAAGTAGCACGCCTTAAAACACTTAATACCGCAGTTGCGCAAGTAGCATACCTTTGCTTTAATACATATTACATATGGCACTAGTAGCACTAGTAGAAGCAAGCACAAAGTAGAAAGCACAATAGTAAGATAGAGTGAATTAGGAATTTATGAACTTTATCCAAGAATATAGGATCATCGATCTATTCTTCCAGTAAATCCAATACTAGTTGGCTGATCTACATGGTCGAAGCACTTTCGAAAGTCAGCATGTACTAATCTGGACATTGAATGGGCATAATATCCTAGCAATAATAAGCTTGTCCACCCACCATCCAACGAGGTTATCTGATGGACCATCATAATCCCCTCCCCCATTTGGCAGTTAAATCCATCCATCCAGAGTACAATGATCTAAGCTAAAGGGAAATCTAGCCTCTTGGGACCATCATTTCATCCTTGGAGCATGTTACTAAAAGTCCTTGGCTACTCCTGTAAAAAGCAACCCGTTTGTTGGACTCTATCTTTATAAAAGTGGTATGACGCAGAGCTCTCTTCTCTACCAGCCTCGCCCGACCTAACAGGCTAGTGGGGCTAACACACTCTAAGGCCAGGTTTATATAACATATACAAGACTGAACTATAGCCTATGTACTCGATCGGTCTCCTCCTCAAGTCTAGTTAAGTGAAATATTCATTTGTTAATTTTCTTGGTTTGAGAGACTGGCCTTCCTTTCAGTGCCAGGAGAATAGATGAATGGCTAGTTGGCTCACACAAACTATTCCACTAGGGGAGGGAAGAATGAACTACATGCACCATCACACCAAATATGGAACTATAAACTATTGGCTACCACACGCCATCACACCAAGATGGAACTATGAACCATTGGCTAATTGTAACTATTCAGTCAATGGTTCTTTGTCTGCCTAGGTATGGATAGGACCCACTACCCCTATTCCTTAGCCCTTACTCGAACCCATTTCTGAACCCTTATCTTCCCTCTTGTTGATGTATTTGTAACTTTGAAATGTATTCATCTATGTATCTTATGTATTGTAACCTGATGTTTATTCTGGAATGTATCTATTATGTATTTGAGTCATGTTGGCATTGCCCAATGTTCCGATCAGGAGGATCAATAATGTAAACAAGTCATGTCAAGTCATAGTGAGTAACTCTCCGATTGTGTAAGAGTTAAAGTCCCCGTAGTTTCTGGGCACTAGGGTTATTAGACTCTCCAAGTAGAGGTCGGCCCTAGTAGGGTTTTAGTCATGCCAGGATTAGTATAAATAGAGATCTAGGATCTCTATTTAACACACATCACTCACACACACTCAAGTGTAGTGCATAGTTGAGGAAGGAGAAGACACTGTGGCTAGACAAGAAGAATATTACTGATGTCGGGAGTGCATCTTACTGTTTTGGGGTTTTACATCTTGTGTTGATTCTATCTCTGAGGAAGTTGAGGGGTTTTTCCATTTATGGTTTCTCCAATAAAAAACACTGTGTTCATTGTCTCTTGTGTTTGATTGTTGTACTTGTTATTCTCTCAGTAAATATCCTAACATAATGCTAGCTTAATGTTGAAAAACTAACATGGTATCAGAGCTAACCTGAGAAGAAGACACTATGCAGCTGCGGGAACTAGGTCTTCCTAGTTTGTGGATCTTCCTCTAGAGATTTTTAGCAAAAGTAAGGTGGAACAAGTCTCCTCCTTAGGGCGCATCTTTCTGTCAAAGCATAATCCAATTCTGAGGTTTTTCAGTTTTAGACCTGTCACTACTGTCAGAAATTAGGGCTTTTCACAGAAGAGGAATTTTTTAGTGAGCCCAGGCCTGGATTGATCTCCTCCCCAAAATCGAAGTTAGGGACAAATTTCAAAGCATTTGGGTGGACAGAACTCCGGAAAAGCAAAACCCTAGTTTGCTCCTGAACCAGCTCTCCAAGATTTCAGCTCAAGTTTCAGATCCGACATCTTGAACCTGGTAAGATCTAAATATTTTGTATTTCCATTTGAGGTTCTCATTTAAAGATGTCTCATCATACAAAGCTTGATGAAAATCTTGAGCGAGCTGAAAACTTCCGAGCTTGGAAGTATAGGATCTCCCTGGTCCTGGAAGAGAATGAATTAGACTCCTACATCCATGAGGAGATTCCAGTCCCGAAGGGAGATGAGGCAAAATCCTTACATAAGAAGAAGATGGTTATGGCAAAGAGGATCATGATTCTATCAAGGATCACCTTATCCCATAGGTTTCCTCTCTGAAGACACCTAAAGCTATGTTTGATGCCCTAACCAAGTTGTTTGAAGGGAAGAACATAAACTGGAAGATGACCCTGAGAAACCAACTAAAGAATGTGAAGATTCAGAATGCAGAAACAATCCAGTCTTACTTCACAAGGGTTTCCCAAATCAAGGAACAATTAAAATCTGTTGATGAAGAAGTGGAAAATGCAGAGATTGTGATGACTACTTTGAATGGCCTCCCTAAGTCATGGGATTCTTTCATCCAAGGAATCTGTGCAAGAAAGAAGTTAGTAAAGTTCAGCAGACTATGGGAAGAATGCTCTCAAGAATAATCTCGGATAGAAACTCGAGAAGAGAAGATGGGAAGTGAAGATCAAGATCTGATGGTACACTCCAAGACTCACTCCAAGTCAACAAGAAAGAAAACTCATCACTTCAGAGGTAAGCACTCTCACAAAGATAATACTAGAAGAGATGTATCTAGGATCATATGCTATACTTGTGATGAAGTAGGACACTATGCAAGGAATTGTCCTAACAAACAGAAGATAATAAAGAAGAGAAACAAAAGAGGACACCATGCTCATGCTGCAGAGGATGATCAACCATCCAGAAAGAGATCCATATATGAAAGTGAAGATTCTTCAAGTGAGGATGAATATGTTCTGATATCATCTCTCATAGGTAACATTACTCATGGTAGTGATGATTGGATTATAGACAGTGGGACTTACAAACATATGACTGGATTCAAGGAATCCTTTGTAAGAATTTCAGAACATGAATCACCTCACAAGGTAAAGCTAGGAGATGACTACCAATATCCAATAAAAGGTAGTGGGGAATATTCATATAAGTTAGACTCTGGAAAATCTCTAGCAATGAAAGAAGTATTGTTTGTGCCAGGACTCAAGAAGAACCTTCTCTCCATATCAGCATTAGATGCAAAAGGAATGTGGGTTGAATTCATAAATGGTCCAGTCATCATGTGGCCAAAAGGAAAGACTATCGATGATGCAGTAGTGATTGGAGAACAAGAAGGAGGATTATACAAATTGAAGGGCCATCTAGAAAAATCCTTGGTCCATGACATAGTAGAGCCAAGTGAACTTTGGCATAGAAGGCTTGCACATGTGCATTATAGAGCACTACCTATTGCAAGCAAAGTTGTCGAAGGTCTTCCATAAATTCAAGCAAAACATGATGGGGTCTGCAAAGGATGTGCGAAAGGAAATAATACAAAGAAGACATTTCCAAGTAGTGAAAGCAAAGAAAAAGGAATATTGGAAATCATCCACTCCGATGTATGCAGTCCTATGTCATAAAACTCTCTAAGCGGGTATGCATATTATGTTTCTTTTATTGATTATTTTTCTAGGAATACATGGGTTTACTTCATGAAGAACAAAGATGAAGTATTTAGTAAGTTAAAAGAATTCAAAGCCTTGATCGAAAACCATACTGAAAAGAAGATCAAGACCATTCGATCAGATAATGGTGGAGAATTCACTTCAAATGAATTCAAAGAGCTATGCAAAGAATCAGGGATTAAGAGGGATTTGTCCACTCCTTATAATCCACAACAGAATGGGGTTGCGGAATGGAAGAACAGAACTATCCTGGAAGTTGCAAAACCAATGCTTCATGATCAATACCTTCCTATGCATCTTTAGGAAGAAGCTGCTAGAACAGCGATGTATGTACAGAATCGTACTCCACACACACTACTCAAGAACAAGACTCCTGAATAAGTCTTCTTTGGCAAGAAACCAGAAGTCAGCCATCTTAGAATATTCGGCTATCCTATGTACATCCACATTCCAAAAGAAAAGAGGACTAAATTAGATCCTTCAGGAAAGAAGGGTATATTTGTGGGATACTCTAAAATATTGAAGGCTTACAGAATCTATTTCCCAGGATACAAGAAGATTGAAATCAGTAGGGATGTGACATTTGATGAAGACACAACTTACAACAAATCTAGAAAGAGACCTGCTGAAAAACCTGAAAAAGCAGAAGCAGAACCACCCAGAATTCATGATACAACCATGAATGAAGAAACTTGAGAAGAAGATCGAGAATTTGAAGAACCACAAAGACCTGTAGATCCACCTCTGGAGAAGAATCCTCATAAGAGGAAACCTAATTGGGTACAAGAACTTATCAAGGTGTGGAAAGATATGAGGCTCCAGAAGAGAATCACAGAGAAAGAAAGAGGACCAGATCCTGCTCCAGGTATGTAGCTTTACTATGTGATTTCATTGATAAAGAACCTTCCAATTATGAAGAAGCGACAGAACAGAAAGAATGGAAGGATGCTATGATAGAAGAATATCAATCAATCATGAAGAATGATGTTTGGGATGTTGTCCCAAGACCAGAAGGGAATTCAGTTGTAACTTCCAAATGGATCTACAAGATCAAGCATGCTACAGACGATAGCATTGAAAAGTATAAGAAAATATTTGTAGCTCGGGGTTTTTCTCAGAAAGAGGGAATAGACTATGATGAAACATTTGCACCTGTAGCCAGATACACTTCCATCAGATCAGTACTTGCTCTGGCTGCAGCGATGAAATAGAAGATACACCAGATGGATGTCAAGACTTCCTTCCTGAATGGTGTAGTGGAAGAGGAAGTGTATGTAGAACAACCACTCGGTTTTGAGACACATGACAGGGAATCTCATGTATGCAGATTGAAGAAAGCCCTGTACCGTTTGAAATAGGAACCCAGGACATGGTATGGTAGAGTTGATAGCTTTCTATCCAGTTTGGGCTTTACACTACAACAAAAACTGGATTTAGCGTCGAATTTAGCGCCGGATTTTAGTGTAATTTTTTCCCAACTGTGGTGAACAATTCGGCGCTAAACTTGGTGCTATTGTACATTTTCGTAAAACCCCGTCTATTGCATCTTTTTTTCCATCCTTTTTAACATCCATTTTTGCGTCCATTTTTGCTCCCAATTTTTTGCATCTAATGTTACGCCTTTATTTGCGCCCAATTTTTCAACTTCTATTGCATATTTTTTTGTGTCCTTTGTTACATCCTTGTTGGCACCCAGTGTTACGCTCATTTTTGCATCCAATGTTGTGTCTTATTTTGCTCCTAGTTTTTCATCGAGTCTTACACCCAATTTTGCACCAGGTTTTACATAAAATTATGTGTCCAATTCTGCATCTAGGTTTGCATCCAATTTTAGGCCCAATATTGCGTCTAGTTTTGCGTCCAAATTTACTTATAATGTTGCATCCCCATTTGCATCTAATTTTGTATCTTGTTTTACGTCTTTTTTTGTATCCATGTTTGTGCCAAATGTTTCATCTCGTTTTATGTCATATTTTGCATCTAGGTTTGCACCTAGTGTTGCATCTCGGTTGATGTCTTTTTTTGCATCTATGTCTGAGCCCAATTTTGCACCCAGTGTTGCGGCTAGTTTTGCGCCCATGTTTGTATCTAATATTGGATCTAGTTGTGTGTCCAATTTTATAGCCCATCTTGCATTCAATATTACGTCTAGTTTTACATCCAATGTTTTGTCCCATCTTGCATCTAAAATTGTGTCTCATTTTAAGTTTTTGTTTGCACCAAATGTTGCTTCCAGTTTTGCCCCTGGTGTTACGCCTAGTTTTATGTCCATCGATACACCATATTTTGTGCTCAATTTAATGTCCAATTTTACATCTAGTTAGGAATCCACTTTTTCATCTATTGTTGCGTCTAGTTTTGGACATATTATTACATGTAGTTTTGAGTCATTAATTGTGTCTAGTGTTGAGTCTCTTTTTGCATCCAATTTTGCGTTTAGTGTGACATCCATTTTTGTGTCCACATTTGCGTCTGACATAAGGTCGGATTTTTCATCCACTTTTGTGTTTGGTGTGACGTCCACTTTTACATCATGTTTTGCATTTAGTATTGCGTCTAATATTGCATCCATCTTGCACTACTACATTTTTTACCTTTAGAAATACATTGCAATATCATTAGGGCATGGAGGAATCGAACCACCAATCTCCTGCTCGTAAAGCAGGTGCTCTTCCATTGAGATAGCACCCTTTAAGAATCAGGAAGAGGAGCAATATTAACACATAGATTTCATCATTTGTAATTCTAATAAAAGAC